>PVIJ01000821.1:0-181857 GCA_004024925.1 Scalopus aquaticus
AGAAGGGATGGTACTGGATAGCTCTCTAATTCTTTTTTGTAACTGCCTCACTTTCTGGGAAATCATTAGAACAGAGAAAGTGTAATATTTTGAAATTAGTTTCTAATTCAGGGTAATAACTATGGACAAACCACTTGATTTCACATAGACTATCTCCTCGTCTGTAACATGGAACAAAAAGCATTCAGGCTTGGAGAGTAGTAAAAATTAAACAATAATATAGATCAGGGACTTAGTAGTATATTCATCATAGAATATGTCTTACACAAATGTTTTTTTGCTAATAAATATTTCTATCTAATTTTTCTCTGTGAATAGTTTTCCCAGATCATCAAAAACACATATTAACCTTTTAACTTATGTCTGATTTTGACATGCCTTGGAGAACTCAATAAACACTTTGGTATTAGCAGTTCATTAGATATAATTTTTCTCTTGCTTCAAATAAGTGGAACCTTTGTTTGAATCACCTGACAGATGCTAAACTCCCCAAGAGAGTCTTGTTAAACCTCCAGTCAACTCGAGCATTTTTTAGTCCCAACTGCAAATGTACCAACCAAACAACCATTTGTTTAACAAGGGACTCAAAGCATTTGTTAGTACTTGCCGTCACCAGAGCCCTGGCACCATCTTTCTGCCAAAACCAACTCATTCTGCTCCACACTCCAACCCCACGCCTCCCACATTTCCTTTTCTCAATTTTTTTTTTCTTTAACATTTTTCTTAATTTAGTTTTAGCATGCAAGAACCATTTTATCAATGGTGAGCTTTATGTAGTGTTTTTTTTTGTTTTTTTTTTTCTTCCTGGTGTTGAATGGAAACTGACAGCCAGTTACTGGGGACCAAATGTTTTCTTTTGTTGTTTTTTTGTTTTTGTTCTATTTTGGATTGTGCTGTTAAGTAGCTAGGTTGGCCTAGTCTATCACTCATCTTCCAAGGCTCAATGGATATTCTTCTCTTTCGAACAGCAGATCCATTGTGGCCAGGCCCTGAAACAGAGATTTTGTTTCTCAACTGACACTTTTGTGCGAAGTAGAAGGGTCATCATGATCTCCATTTCTTGGCTGCCCTTGCAGCGCTGTAAGTCACAATTGATGAACGTGCAACCCTTTGTGATCAGATATAATTTACTGTGAAGCCACCATCCATTTTTGACACTTAAACTCTGCTTGCCAATTTGCAAGTCAACTTACAGACTGGCCAACCTTGGGGTCAGATAATTATTCTGTGGGCCATGGTGAATTCTCTGATGTGGTTGCTGTCTTTGTGATTTGATTAAGAGGTCAGTGTGAGGCCATAGACATACCCTCCTTAACAAAGAGCAGTTGAGTAGCGAGGGTTGCTTATATGCTATCATATTAAGGACCCAGGCCAGTCCCTCTGTCCTTTTCATTCTACTTTAA
This sequence comes from Scalopus aquaticus, assembly GCA_004024925.1. Taxonomy (NCBI): domain Eukaryota; kingdom Metazoa; phylum Chordata; class Mammalia; order Eulipotyphla; family Talpidae; genus Scalopus; species Scalopus aquaticus. The sequence goes on from PVIJ01000821.1 coordinate 1,404, forward strand.
GATAACTCTCTAAATGTTCATCCCCTAAATCAGTTTAACAGGTAGAAAAATCACTTTATTGTACTATGAGAGGTGAGTATTTAAAAGGCAGTTCCAGTGAATTAAATAAAATGATCGTATAAGGTAGTTTTTACCCGGAATTGGATAATGTTATCTCTCTTCCCAACAGGCGTGTGATTCTTGGAACCTAAAAATGGAGCTTCATTAGGAAATAGGTTCATTGCAGATTTCATTAGGCAGAATGAGGTCACACTGGAATATGGTGGACCCTTAATTTGATATGTTCTTTTAAGAAGAGAAGAGACTAGAGAAACACAGGGAGAACATATGACAATGGAGGCAGAGATTAATATGACTTGTCTACAAACCAAGGACACCAAGCGTTACTGCAACACCAGACACAAAGAGAAACACATCAAACATCTCTCCCCTGAAGTTTTCAATGAAAGCAGAGCCTTGATAATACTTTGATTTAGGATTTTTAGCCTCTATACCTGTGAAACAATGGATTTATGTTGTTTTAAGGCACTCAGCAGCCTAGAACACTACTGTGGTTCTCTTGGAATTTTGATAACATAAGGACACAGTCCTAGGGTGAAGGAGGGTAGAGAAAGGGATAGACATAGTAAAAAACAGCCATTTATCTGAGTATTTAGCAACTTCTGAAAATCTTAGAGAAATGGAGAGTCTAAATGTCAAATCTAAGAATATGATCTCTACCTTCCAGTCCCCTTTATTTCTACCATCCCTGTGTCCTTCTCATCTCACATGAGGGCCATCATCTTCCTTCATGTGCTCTTCCTGTCATTCTATGCCAGGTTTAAAGATTTATTTTTATTTATGCATGCATGCAAGAACTGGAGTGTAGGCTACAGGTGTGTGGGTGTGTGTGTGTGTGACAGGATTCGCCAGAGATAGAGTGGGGAGCAGAACAGGTGGATCTACTGAAATACACTGCTAAGGGGAGCAGCGGGTGAGGCAGGAGAGGTCTGCTGCACCATGTTGGGTCACCACCCTGGCTGGGGATTGAACTCATGTTGCAGTGGCTGGTGATAGTTTGATAATGCTGAGACTTTAACCCCTGCACCACCAGGGAGGCCCCCATGCCAGGTTTAAACAACTTTTGTCTGCAAATCTTTGAGCTATAAAATAGAAATATCCCTATGGTCTCATAGATCACTGAAACCCTTTTAAAAAAAGAACAAGCTTCATTTAGTTTTCGACTATCAGTTTGAGTAAAATTGTAAAACTTTCATGTGTGTGATATTTTGAAGATGTGGCCATTTTGATGGAGCCCTTCTCAAAGATAGTTTGGTGCATTTGAAAAATAAAGCTTCTCATGCTTAGTATTTACAATTTTTTAAATAAATATTTAAAATGTTTAATATTTAATTTTAACATGTAAACTCATTCTTATTCTGACTTTTATTGTAGTCCTTATTTCCTGCAACTATCTATGATCCTTAGCCAGACAATAGCTGGGATGGGCCTGGAGACATGATGACAGAGAAACCCTCATTGGGTGGCCACTCACGAGTGTATTCATCCAGGGGAGAGAGCAAAACATAGAGACCAAGTGTTTAAATTTTGTGCTTGATTTTCATAAAATATTAAAAGAGTTAAAAAAGACATACATACATCCAAAGTTTTATAGTTTTTTAAAAGGGAATATTGCTTCTACGTTACTTAGATATTTTACAAAGACCATGTTTTGCTTACTTTAACACAAGAAACAAAAAAGTAATAAGTAGAAATTATGAACAAAGTCAAGTTCAATTCATTGTACTATTATTTATTTAACACTCTAGACTTTAGCTATACTGAAAATGTATTTGTGAAGAAAGTAAAGAGGAAGTGAGGAAGAAAGGAAGAAAGAAAGGGAGATAAAATAGATAGATGCTACAGTTTATATTGCTTCTGATTTGGTTCACCATGAAACTACAAACTTGTAATTCAGTTTTGTAAAATTTTCATGCCAAATTACATAAGCATATTTAAATGAGATGTCCTAAAATTGTAATTTGAATTATTTGAGTAGACATTGAAAATCAGTTTTACTTTTCTTCTTGGAAATATTAGTCAAAAGAACATCTATAATATGCTACAAAATGAGTCAATGGTTTCCCTGGAGCAATTCTAGTTGGGTTCTCCAGTAATTGGTAATCATATCTAATTGACTGCCTCTTAATTGTATAGTAGTTTTATTATTCAGGAGCTGCATAGTTTGCAAATGGTGTAGACCAATTGACCATTACAAGTCCAGTTACATGTCATGGATATTTTTTTTAAGAGAGAAAATAAGAATACATTCTTGAAAGCTTTGGGATTATTATTCATCATTATTAAAGCTTTGGGATGTGTCATGGATTTGAAGAGACAAAGTCTAATATTGAGATATGGAAGGGAAATCTCAAATGGAGAATTTGAGCAGGATTAGAATACCTAGCAACTCTTTGTCATTTGAATGTAATTTCTACACTTTGCTGATAGTGAAAAAAATGTGGGTTTGACTGAGAGGGGTGTTCTTTCACTTAGTGGGTCTGTCAGACATTGGATAAAGATGCCAATGATTGGTTGTGGAACAAGTGAATATGTTTTCTTTTTTTCTGTAGATGTGTAAATTTGGCTGTCCTTTCTGAACATGTATAAACTCCCTTCCCAGTATTGTGAGCTTTGCTTTTAAACGGTATCTAGAAGGCAGTATCCTTATTTGTGCTAGATCTTATCCAAGACGCCATCAGAGGAAGCGATGTCAAGTTCGGAGTGCTATAAATTGTTTATCTTCCAAGCTTGTTGGGGAGAAAATACCACAGTGATTATGCTTCATCTGATGTTTTCATAACATTTGTCTGATCTCTCAGAATGAAGAAGTAAAATAATAAGAATTCAAAGCTTTGTCTTTTTTGTTATCCCCAGGGACAGATAGTTGGGCTGGAGATAACATCTCCTAATGTTTTTATCTTTTGGGCATTATTTCATCTGTCCTTTATTATTTTGACTAAAGTATAAAACTTTTTTATTTCTTTTATTAAAGTGATATTTATGTTTGAGTTTAGCTATTAGCTAAGAAATCCCCAAAACTTTGTTGTTTATAATATTTAACTCCTACTTCCGTGAAAAATTATTGAGATTTTCTATTAGTACAGATGTTAATGAGCTCCAGATGATGTGTGTTAATATTTAGTGTGTGTGTGTGTGTGTGTGTGTGTGTGTGTGTATGTGTGTTTAGCAATATCTATGTTGTATTCGTGGGCATTGGGGCTAGGTAGCCAGTGTAATGACTGAGACTGGAAATTCATGGTATATAGTTACATTTAGCTTATAATTTGAGATTTATCAGACTCATCCTCCCATATAACCACTTGGCAATAATCATTTCGCATATAAAATGAACTCTCAAACAGTGCCTAATATTGTAAAATCCTAATTATTGCATCAATTTAGTGTCCATATGTTCAGACTAAAATAACTTGATTTGCTCTTGCATATTTATTTTACATGATTCCTTCAGATCTAGGTATTTAATATTCAGTTTATTAGCATTTATTAGCATATTAGCAAATAATATGCTTGAAACAGGACCTCCCCGGTGGCGCAGCGGTTAAGCGCTGCGCTGTGGAGCTGTCGGCAGCTGCGATGCGAGTTCGACGCCCGGCCGGGGAGAATCCCACATGGTGCGGCAGACCTCTCCTGCCTTGGTCGCTGCTCCCCTCAGCAGTGTATTTCTGATCTGCCTCTTCTGCTCCCCACTCTGTCTCTGGTGAAGCCTCTCACCACTCCACACCTCTAGCCTGTACCCCAGCTGTATGTATAAATAAATGAATCTTAAAAAAAAAAATGCTTGAAACAACCTACCTGAGAGTAAAGTCTACAGACTTAATAGAGGGTTTGCAAGTCTGGAACAAACTTGGTTCTGATATTTTATGCCAAAGGAAAGTACTATGTTGATAACCTGGGGTCTCTGAAACCATCTGTGGTAACATAAATAATAAACTGTTTACAAAATATCAAAATATAAGAGAAACTAAACATTTACTATTAAAAGTACTGCATAGATTAAGCAAATTTTTTCTTGGATTTTGCCAGAGGTACACAAATGACTGTGGTAAAACCAGTTAAAAGCTTTTTATTTTCAAAGCCTTGATTACTGACTATGTAGCACTCTTTGATGAACAAAATCTCTCTATATAGGGTCCATAGAAGGAAAGCAGCCAAAACTAATTGTAAACATATAACAAAAGCTGACTCTTTACAACATTTCTAATATACATAGATAAGTTACTAAGAGTTTTTCTTTATGGATGAGAATAAAGATTGAAATAACAAATACCTTGGAATGGGATGGAATAGAAAAAAATAGAGGCTTTAGTTAGACTGCTTCTTAGTTCCCTGAACTGTCTTTTGTCTGAACAGTGTCACAGAGACTTGTTAAAATCTAGAATGTGGGGCCTCCCTGGTGGCGTAGGTGGTTAAGTCTCAGAACTATGAAGCTCTCAGCAGCCACTATAGCATGAGTTCAATCTCCAGCTAGGTTGATAACCCACTTGACACAGCAGACCTCTCCTGTCTTTCCTGCAGTTCCCCTCAGCAGTGTAAGTCAGTAGGTCTACCTGTTCTGCTCCGCTTTCTGTCTGGTGAATCCTCCCTCCCCGCCACACACACACCTCTGGGCTACACCCCTCTTCTATGCATAAAAAAATAAATCTTAAAAAAAAAAAACCTAGAATGTGAGTGCAGAAAGAGCATGACATTTCTCTGGAGACCTACCAATGGGCAATAGTGAGATCCCATTTTTCCAAGAGGTTTGGATATCATTGTGTCTGCTGGCATCTCGGTCTCTCTCTCTCTCTCTCTCTCTCTCTCTCTCTCTCTCTCTCTCTCTCTCTCTCTCTCCCCCACTCTCTTTCTCATCTTATTTTTTCATTCCATTCGTATAGAATCCTTAAAAATCTATGACTTTAGTTTTATATGAAATTTAGAATAAAATGTCTTATTGTAATGCCTTCAGTTTTCCTATAGAAATTTTATAGATACTAAAATGATCTCCTAAAAAATCTAGAAAAAAGGAATTTTAAATATTTCAAAAAATATTTCCTGTTCCCTTTGTCATTTTTTAAAATTAATATCTTCATCCATATTCAAGGTGGATTTTTCTACCCTACTTCCCCTAGGAAGTATTGTGTTAACTTCATTCAAGATAAAAGCAATCTGTCCTCTTATCTCAGAGATTTTTAAACAGACTTAAACAGTATGTCTTATCCTTTGTTTTGTTAGATTTTATAGTTATGTATGTCTTTTTCTACTAAGTTTGAATTCATAAGTTTAAATATAAGCAGGCTCCAGGTAGAAAAATGAATGAAGCATTCAGTGTGGGCAATAAGCAGTGGTGAAGTCTGTGGAAATGAAATGGTTAAGTGTTTTGTAAATTGAATCATATTAAAATGCTGTCTTAGATACCTAAACTATGTTCTCTCTCAATCTTAGCCTGTAAAACATTGTTACAGGTTATGAGACTATCCTCATAATTGTCCAATGAATTGAGCAACTTTATTTTAAATACAGGCATGCGTTAAAACTATTCTTAAAAGTATTATGCTCATGTGATTATCTATTCGTTTATCTTTGCTATTTTGCTTTGTTTTGTTATCCATTGGTCTTATTGCTTGGAAGTACAAAATATGCACCAAAACAAAGAATTCTATGTAGTTATTTTTCTTTATTTTTAATAGATTTCATTTTTAGAGCATATAACACATTCTTATTTTTTTATATTTACTGCAGACTTTGTGGTGTTTCATTGCATTTTGTCAGTGTTTTCATACAAATATTGACATATGAAGATGCAAATTTGTACATTATTTTGAGTTAGCAAAAAAGAAGAAACAATGAGCTAATAATGCTTGGTTTACTGACTGATGGCAAGATGATATTTTTAATTTTCCTATTCATTTGAACATTAACTGGCAAATCTGGTCTCCCTTAAAAACTTTATGAATTATGTCACATTAGGGTAAGTAGAATATTTATAATGTGGGAAGCAGACTTCTTTGATTCATAAGATGTTGTGGACATCAATGAACCTGAATATTAACAGAAATGATTCTTCAAGGATATGGACAAGTATAATTAATGAGGTTTAATTTAGAAATAAAAACTTAATCTGAATTACTACAGACCCAATTATCCTGGACATTGTATAAAAGTCAATATCTTTACACAAAACTGATAGTAAGTCATTTATTTCCAAAGTGATAGTTGGAAAAAAATGTTCATTTCCGTTTCAAGTGTTCAAAGTAAACTAGTAATTAAGTGATATTTATAGACACATTATCTTATGAAGGATACATTTTACTTTTAAAGTCTAATCATAACTTATCAACCATCTTTCATTTGAAATGAGTCTTCATCAGGTTTTCAACACAGTTGTTTAACAAAAGTAACAATAGTTGGTGATATTTCCCAAAAGATAGTTGGATATTAAATAATTTTAATAAGTTACAGCCAGAAAGACATTCTAGGAAATTTTTATCAAATTGTTCTGATTAGTTTGGAATTTCCAATGAAATAGAAACACTAGAATATTTAGATACATAGATGATAGATTACACTAGAGATAGACTCATACATTCAATAAAGGGCATTGACTCTTGTGTATATGGAGCTGAGGAGTTCAAATTCAAGATGTGCAGTTGGCAAGCTGAAGACCCAGGAGATGGGTCTCATCTAAGCCTGAAGCCCTGAAAGCCTGGAGAGTTGATAGTGTTAAGTTCTAGTACCAGACTGTGTCAGGAGAGGACTGATGACCTGGATTGAGAAAGGCAGAAATAATTGTTTCTTCTATAGAAGGTTGTTTCCATAACTCAGCAATTGTAAATAGAGCTGCAGTGAACATAGGGATACATATACCAGTTTCAATTAGTATTTTTGATTTCTTCAGGTTGATACCTAAGAGTGGAATTACTGGATCAAGTGGTCGATCTATTTTTAATATTTTAAGAAGCCTTCATACTGTTTCCATAGGGCTATACCAGTTTGCATTCCCACCAACACTCTAGAAGGATGCCTTTATCTCCACACACTCTTTGAATGGACATTCTCACAAGGGTAAGATTGTATCTCATTGTGGTTATTATTTACTTTTCCCTGGTGATAACTGATGAAAAAGATTTATGATATCAGTGCATCTGTCTCAACTGGTTTCTCCTGTCTGACATTATTATTTTTCACTTCTGGTGTATTTTTAAATATACTAACAAAAAATTAAGACCAGATTACTTATCACAAGAAGGAAGAAGGTAAATAAATCAAGTAAAGGAAGTAAATTGTATGATGGATAAAATCAGACATTTAGTGGTAAACTTTGTGTAATTTATGCAAATATTGACTTATAATAATGCATACCTAAGACAAATAATCTTATAAGCTCATAATGTAATGTTACTTAAAAATAAAGGAAGGTAGGAAAAAAGGAAGGAATGAAGAAAGATGTGTTGATTATTAGAGGAACAAAAGCTGAAAAAAATACTTGCACTCATTATGTGACTATGGACTTAGAATGACAATGTTGCTAACATATTAATATTTTTTTTTAAGATTTATTTATTTATACATACAAGCTGGGGTACAGGCCAGAGGCGTGGGGCGGCGAGAGGGTTCACCAGAGACAGAGTGGGGAGCAGAACAGGCAGATCAGAAATACACTGCTGAGGGGAGCAGCAGGCAAGGCAGGAGAGGTCTGCCGCACCCTGTGTGATTCTCCCTGGTTGGACATCGAACTCGTGTCGCCGCTGCCAACAGCTCCACAGCGCAGCGCTCAACCGCTGCGCCACCAGGGAGACCCATAACATATTAATAATTAACCCACATATTTACTTGTGTTCAAATAGTGGGAAATATTTTTTCATCATTTACAGGATGATAGGTCCTTCTTGTTCCGGAGATTAATAAAATGGCATGTCCATCTCCTTCAATTGCAACACTTCATGTTTCCAGAATTTCACTCAATGCACAGTTATTTTAAAATAGAAAAATCTCATAGAACACTGAGTGTATAAGTGAGAAGAAATATATGAAAAACATAGGTATATATATATATATATATATATTTTAAGATTTATTTATCTATGCATACAAGCTGGGGTACAGAACAGAGGCATGGGGCAGCGAGAGGGTTCACCAGAGACAGAGTGGGGAGCAGATCAGGCAGATGGACAGAAACACACTGCTGAGGGGAGCAGCCTGCAAGGCAGGAGAGGTCTGCCGCGCCATGTGGGAATCTCCCCTGCTGGATGTCGAACTCAGGTCGCTGCTGCTGACAGCACCACAGCGCAGCATCTAATGGCTGCGCCACCGGGGAGGCCCTATAGGTATATTAATTTGATAAATTTATGCTCCACAGTATTTCTTCCTAATGGTAACCTAAGTAAAATGTTACATTTGTACACTTTATTTTTTATTTTTTTTTAAAGATTTATTTTTTATTTATACATACAAGCTGGGGTACGGGCCAGAGGAGTGGGGCAGCGAGAGGGTTCACCAGAGACAGAGTGAGAAGCAGAACAGGTAGATGAGAAATACACTGCTGAGGGGAGCAGCGGGCGAGGCAGGAGAGGTCTGCCACGCCATGTGTGATTCTCCCTGGTTGGGCATCGAACTCGTGTCGCCGCTGCCGACAGCTCCACAGCGCAGCTCTCAACCGCTGCGTCACCAGGGAGGCCCCCATTTGTACACTTTAATCTCAAATAAACTTGAGAGAAATAACAAGAGAACAAAATAAACAAAAGCCTCCTTGCCAAATTTTCAGTAGTCAATGATTTTTGGTTTTGTTCTTAAAGACTGAGATAAAATTTCACAGCAACTAATCATTAGTGCATTGGACTCTGAGTCTACCAGGTATAATGCATTTAGTCGAGTCAAATTGCTCAGTTGGCTTCCTAGGGAAGACATAAGTATAGATTATGCTCACGGATGATTTTATTATATATTTGCAATTTTTTAAATGAAAGTTTTGTTGATTTACCACCAGTTTACAATGTAAACTGTTTAGTAAGTTTAGGGCTACAGCTTTACAGATGGGCATATGTATACCGTACCATACCCAACACCATAAATGATGATTTTAGTTCAACTTTTAACTTTAGGGATGAACTTTTAACCTTAGGAATAAAGTATAAATCCTAAAGAATAAAACTCGAAACTAAAAACATGATGGAAGAATTCTATTAAATCTGTCTTTAAATTATATCCACAGTGTGCTTGTTATCACCTCCAGCATTTGGAATACCATTGCCATAGCCACTGTCAACTGTTCCTGCATTGACATTGCAATAGCAGTTCCTCTTTTTTTTTTTTTTTCTATTCTCAACCTAGTGTCTTGAATAATTTTGTCAAAATCTAAGTAAGGTCATCTCACTTCTCTACTCAAAACTTTTTGAAAATTTCCCATGTTCTGAAAGTAAAATCCAAAGTTCTTCCATAGACTTGAAAAACCTTAAATGTTAGATAATTTGGCCTCCTGTAACCTCTTTGCTTACATCAACTATCTCTTCCCTCTCATTCCAGCTTCACTAGTCTTCTTGTGTTTCCAAAAAGTTCTAAGGATATCCTGCCTCAATTCTTTTCATATTTTGTTCAGCCTTCTACCAGAAAGTAGCATGGCTTACCCTTCCATTTATTTCAGTTTTCTACTCAAAAATCATTGCATTTGTAAGGACTTCCTAGGTCACCCTTCATTACTTAGTAGCAACTACTCCCTTTCTGTTCCTTTCGATTCTTCGACACCGTCTCATTGTCCCCTCACTAGAAAGTAGACTCTAAAATTGTAGGGGCTTTATTTTGTTTACCATTAAACTTCTAACAGTGCCTGGTCCATGGGTGGTTCTCAGTAATTATTAAAGGAACAAATTGATTACTCAATTACTCAACTAAGTAAGTGAATGAATGGGTGGTTGGATAAGGAAACAAAGATGCATCTACTCTGTGTATTATCTCTATAGTACTGTATACATGTGACATATTTTGTGAAGTTGCACACTCAGTACAAGGATCTTATTGAATGTCAATCATACCTTGAGAAAGGTGTCATAAGCAGTAAGAAAAACATATGTATCCCTGAAAGTCATGATGATATCTCCAGGAGGTGGCTGACTACCTCCATGGATTGGATCAATCAGCAAAGCAACTATTATTATTCCCATCTCCTTTTTATTGTGCCCACTTATCTTTGCTAACCAAATTGCCTGAATTTTTATGGCCACGATCATAGCACTATTGTTTGACATGTCCCCTGGTTAGTACAAGCACCATAGTCTTGAACTAGAGTCTTTCAGAGACTAAGAACAATTTCTAGACTTCATTGATTGTGTATAAAACTAAAATACAAGATATATGTGGTAGAGCTAAGAAGAACTTGTTAAAAATTCAACATGTTCCTTATACCTAGAATCAAGGAAAGGATATTTTTTAACACCTAGATCTTACTAGTATTTTTAAATTTCCCCTTAATTAGTATGTCAGAATATGTTTAAACATTTATTCTTTCAAAGGTTAAAAAAAACTCTTAAAAATGTACTTTAGAGTATGATTTATGGAGTCATTTCTGATTTATCAGAAAAGAAAAAAAATTCTATTTTGCTTCATGGTTTATAGGTGTTTTCACATATATAACTTTACTGATGTCTCCCTAGACATGGGAGGTATACAGACAGACATTAAAATTCTCATTTTTAATCAGGAAACTGCTACTTGGAGCATTTTATCACTTCCTCATGTGCAAAGATGTGGAAAATGGGGTTGAAACTGAAAACTTCAACTTATTTCCTTGATGCAAGGAAACCAAGATTAAAAATATGCCCTGTGTCCCTGGCCTACCTTCTTAGAAGAAGTTCAGTTTCAGGGCAATTCTTAAAAGTTTGGAAGATTTAGTGGAGCATGACAGTGGCTTATCTTAGTTGATTTGTTTTGCTCATACATAACACTCATTGAAGACGGAAGTGATAAGGCTGAAATGTAGACTAGGACGTGGGTACCTTGATTTCAGCACAAGCCCTGAGCACTGAGAAAACTTAGTGGCAGCCAACAAGAATTGCCAACTCAGCATCTTCTGTGAGTGAAATGGGATTCAGAAGACTTCATGGACTTGTGTGGATATTAGAATTCTAATATTCTATCTCTCAGTGAATACTAGTTCCTAGTGAGATAGTAAGGCCACCGGGAGAAATGTCAGGACAGCTTTTATAGAGAAAAATACATTTTTATTGTATCTCAAGACTTAAAAACATTAAGATAAGTAAAAATATAAAAAGACAAGTGAAAAAGCTGAGGTTTTAAAAATTCTAATTAAGACACAGATAAGGCAGCTCAAGGAAGATAAGGAGGCTCAATGGTATTGCTGAATAATATTCCATAGTGTATATGTACCGAATCTCCTTAATCCATTCATCTGCCATTGGGCACTTAGTTTGTTTTTACAAATTGGCTACTATAAAAGTGTTGCAATGGGGCCTCCCTGGTGGCGCAAAGGGTAAAGCACAGCGCTGTGGAGCTGTCAGTGGCTGTGGCACAATTTCGATGCCCAGCTGGGGAGATTCCCACATGGCATGGCAGACCTCTCCTGCCTCACCCGCTGCTCCCCTCAGCAGTGTATTTCGGTCGGTCTGCCTGTTCTGCTCCCCACTCTATCTCTGATGAACAATTTCAACACCTCACACCTTTGGCCTGCACCCCAGCTTGTATGCAAAAATAAAATAGATTTTTTTTAAAGTGCTGTATGAACATAGGTGTGCATATTTCCCTTCAAGTTAGTGTTTTTGCATTCTTTGGATAAATGCCAAAGAGTGGAGTTGTTGGATTATATGGTAGTTCTAATTTTTAATATTTTGAGAAACCTCCATCCTCTTTTCCACAGGGGCTGGAACAGTCTACATTCCTGCCAACAGTGTATGAGGGTTCCTTTTTCTCCACTCCCTCTCAATATTTGTTGTTTGTGAACTCCTGCCGTTTGTGACAACATAGATGAAAATGGAGGGATTATGCTCATTGAAATAATTCAGAAGGAGAAAGACAGATAAATATCAGATGGTTTCGCTCATATATGTAATATACAGAAACAAAACAAAGGGACTAACAAAACTAAACTAAATCAAAATCTACAAATGACTGTAGAATGGAGGCTACTAGCAGGAGATGGAGGTTTTGGGAGAAAAATGAGGAGAGGCCCATAGTATATGATAACAGGTATATGGCTGCTCTGGGGTGGGTGGGGTGTGGAAATATACATCTCTAGGAAAAAATGAATGAAAAAATGAATTTTAATCTTATGTAAATTGTATGCTTCCATATAATGAAAGTCAAAATCAAGTAAATAGAAAAAAAAAATAATATTGATTTTATGGGACTTTGTCACATTGGTCTTTAGTTACATCACTGCCTAAAGACAAAGAGTATTTGAATAGCAGATAAACCAATAAGATGGCTTTGGTCCCAATCAATCAAAATAAATTCATGAAAATTAGAACCCAACATTTCTATTTCATTTTTTTTGAAATGAGATACCTAATAAAAACCTAATAACTTTAGCTTTAATATTCTAATTAATACACAGATAAGGTATAAACGAACTCTAATACACAACCAAAGGTAGGTGCTTTTAAATCAGTGGTTGGAAGGATTTCCATACTGAAGAGGGTGGGAGTGCTTTTTGTGTGGAAGTGGTAAAATCAAGCAGTGGTTCTTGGTTCTCTGTTCAACATGGGTCAGTGCACAGATAATAGAGACCCAATAGGATTCCAGCTGTCTCTCCCTTCCAGACTTCCTAGTTTTGTCCTATTATGACCCCTCTATCTTCTCCCAGGAGTCAGGGAACAAATTCTGTGATGGCTGAAGCTACAAGTCTTTGCACAGTACTAATGTTGGATTTAATGTTGAAAGATCAATCAGGCCCTACTGTTTCAAGTAAGCTTGGGAACATCAGTACTATGGTGATGATTCACGGGTGAATTGGTGGTGGAAAACCTATGGGGAATACACAATAATGTAAAGGAAATAAATTTTAAAAACATAAATATTTAAAAAAACAAATAGTTTAAAGAACAATCAGTATAGAAAACTATTAGAAAGTTTTGAAATTATACAATATTCTAGAACAAACTTGAAGCTGAAACCCTACAGTTCCAAGGAGACCCCTTCCTTGAATTCAGCAATGAATAAATGTGTATCTCAGAAAATAAGATGTTTTGAAGATTGAAATGATATGTTAGTTACACCCGCCTTTCTTACTGGCTCATATATAATCAGAAATGGAATATGAGGTCACCTTATTAAGTGAACTTATTTATTCAGAACAGTCTTCATCATTATTATTTTTCCTTTTTTTGTGTTTGATCTCTGGCCTTCATCAGGAATTGCTATATAAACATTTCCTAGGCCACGTAGGCATGTTTAAGACTGTATTTGCATCTGGCCATGATGCAACCCTACGCCTAAGAGAGTGACAAACTCAGGTCTGTTGAACTTCTTTATAATAAATTAAACTATTGGCTCTGATAAGCTTTTGCTGAGCAGTTCACCCCAGTTATTAAAATGTTGTGTATTTTGGACTGTCTTTAATTCAGCTTTCTTCTCCAAATTTACAGTGTTTTCTTATCCACAAACAGGAATGCAAAGATTAATTCTCTTCCAATGTTTTTGTTTCCTGTCATCTACCAAACTATGAGTATGTTTAGTTCAGAACTTACAAAGAGGAGCTATTTTTTTCTCATTTTCAGTAATCAAAGTAAATATATGTTAGCTGCTTTCAATTGAAATCAAGCTAGGTAATACATGCATGTTTAGTAATACTTATAGCTGAATGAAATAAACTTTCATTTATTGAAATATCTTAGGAAGTAGAGGCATTTCTTAAGAGTAACTCCCCCCAAAGTTAGTTCTGTAATTGAACAAAAATATGGACTCCTAATAGTAGATTCTTTAAAAAGATACTATGCTTTATCATTATTCTATAGACATACTATATCATTATTCTATAGACATTCATATAGACATACTATTCTATAGACATATTCTATAGACATACATTATTCTATAGACATTAATAAAATGACATTTATCTTTCAATTACAACTTCCACTTACTGCTGTAAACTTACACTCCCTGCTTGTACCAGCCTATCGATAAAAAAAATTTAAATATATTCGAAATGTTTAATGAAGGAGTTGTGTCCTTCACTGAGTATGCAGTAAGGAAGGCAGGGAGGAGGAATCCTCACAAGAGAACATTTGACTCTATGTGAAAGTTGCATGCATTTATTTAACAGCAGTTCTAGGTGGTGCTTTCACATCCACTTAATGATAAATTTTGCTTAGTATGTTTCTCTCTGGACACCTTGACAGCTGAGTGGAACATTCTCCCACCCTCACTAATGGACATCCATATTATTCTTTTCTATAACACACTCTGGTGCTAATACCACTGGCATCATTTCCTGCTATTTTAAAAGTTCTTTGGTCAAAGGGTTGCTTATTATTTGCTTAACTCCCTGGGAACTATGCACTCAAACCATAAAAACCCTCTCTTCTAAACAGAGCCTCACATTACTACCTTTGCCAAAGGCCAGGAGGATTTATCATGGTGCCATACCATGATTTGAATGTGAACAGACACAGATATATCACACAGTTTGGTTGAAGTAGTTGATGTTGTCTGTATGATAACTTTTGACCTAAGAAGCTCTGAAGTAATGAAAGGAGGATACATTTGCATGATTTGTGCCATAAGCAATATTTATAATGTAAGAGGGCTTTAAATATGAATACATTCCCAGAGCAGCACATGAAAGAGATAGGAAAGGTCATTCAGTAATCATCTAAATGCTGTATTATTTTCAGTGCTTTCATGTCAATGATTTTCATAGCCTTTTTGCCCACCTCCTCCCTTATTAACGTAGTTTACCGAAAGAACATTCATATCTCCCAATTTCAAAATGTGTTCTGCAAGTTTAACTCATTTAATGAAGGAAAGGAGGCCCAATACTGCTTGAAGAAATAACTGATTGATGGCCTTTCATTAGTCAATCAGCCTAGAGTTCTCTGTAAATTCTTATGTCATTAACTACTCATTTTGAGAATCAAATAGCTTGAAGTATTTTCCACAAAATACTTGCATTATTGTTTTATCTAATCATCAATCGGCAGAAGGAGAAATTGAATCTTAAAGTCCCTAAAGTGTGTACTTACAGATTGAGCATTAAAGTCTGAGATTGACAACACTCTTAAAGATAGTCCTCGACTAATTTCTTCAAAATTACTCATAATGCACTTTTTCTTTTCCATCTAAAAATATAGAGTTTTCAAAGTGGCTGACTTATTTTTCCCATTTTAAAAATCAGATCATTTGAGATGCAGTGCTTAAGTGAAATGATTTGCAAAGAAAGGTATGTAAGAGAATGTTCAAGAGAATTTTAAGGATTAAATCAGTTTTGATATCCTTATACATTCTGATTTTTTTTTCCTTTGGCATGTGCCGTTGTGATTGTATAGCTATGTCCGCATATTTCCCCGACAATTGAAGCTAATTGAAAAGCAAAGGATTCCATCAGTTTAACATTAAATGTTCTTCAGAGTGCCAAATTGCTTTCAGTAAAGTCATGGAATGCAATGTTTATTCTAGAAATGTGAACAGAGATTGAGCAGCCAGTAAAACGGCTGGCTCCAGCGTCCACGTCTACCACGCGATCTCGTTCTGGTCTGCTTTCTCCTCACAAGTTTTCCTACATAGTTTCCATTTTTTTTTTTTTTTTTTTTTTTGGCAGACTGGATCTCAATCAGAATAGAAGTGTGGATATTAAGACTTACTTTATAATATTCCTTTGAAGAGACGTGAAGAATTTTATTCTCCCTTATCTAACATCTCATGAAGCATTACCCAATGATACACTTCCGTTTTACAAATGAGCAAGGTTATTTAGGTAATATAAGAAATAAGTGGGGCCAGAACTAAAGAATCTCTTAGCTCTCACTTTTTTCGTTATATATGAAATGGTGCTTTTTCATAGGGGTCAGTTGCCGTATTTTGAAGGAAGTTTAAGGGAAAATATTTCTGTTTTCCCTTCAGAGGCACATAAAATATGAAAACAACATTTTTTTTCTGCGTAATTTTTTTTCATTTATTTTTAGATTTTTAAAAATTTATATATATTTTACATCATCGTTCATCGTTGTACAATGTTTTCTTTCTTTTCCCAGGTGTAGTCCCCCTAGAATTTCCATTAACAGTTCAGGCCTGCACTATCACCATAGTCCCTTGTGCTTTCCCCGCCCTCATTTTGATCCGTCTCCCTCATTCTCCCCTGCAGAACCTCTCTGATGTATATCTGTCAGTTTATTTTTGTTTTGCTTTGTTGTGTGTTTCTTGTTGTTGTTGTTACTAGAAAGCGACAATTATTTAATGATAATTATTTGGATTCATTTCAAGCTGTTAAGAGCAATTAAGATTTCTCTATCCAGGGCCTCCCTGGTGGCACAGCAGTTAAGCGCTGCACTGTGGGAGCTGTTGGCAGCAGCGACTGGAGTGAGATGCCTGGTGGGGGAGATTCCCACATGGTGTGGCAGACCTCTCCTGTCTCCCCCGCTGCTCCCCTCAGCAGTGTGTTTCTGTCGATCTGCCTGTTCTGCTCCCCACTCTGTCTCTGGTGAACCCTCTCACGCCCCACACCTCTGGCCTGGATCCCAGCTTGTATGCATAAATAAATAAATCTTAAAAATTTTTTTTCTCTATCCAATGTAAGGATCTTATCAATAATTAAAAAACATAGGAAATCAAATTCATTCACATTAAACCTTTTCCCAAATGTGATGGTGTTGACATTATAACCCAAATGCTGTCTTTCCTAGATAATCTCTGTTTTCCCAGAAGCTTTGAAAGGTCAGCCACTGTGATTCCCTACCCTGTGAAGACCTACTTTGGATTGAGTACCATTCACTCACTCACTGGAAAGCTCTCTCAGCCTAACTAACCTACATTTAATAAGCACATTAAATTGCATTCTCTTTTCTTTGTTTCTCTCACACCTGATAGTGTGTGTATAGCTAACTTCAGGTTATTGAGTTAATTAGGGCTCAATTTTGGTTCTAAAGCTTTTACGCTTTCACTGTGTATTGGGTGTACCACTGTCCTCCTAAAACATAAAAATGGGCCTCTGTAAAACAAGGTTGAACTGTTTTTTTGTGTTACAGAATTATTGTTAGGCTGTGCATTATATAAAGCACAGTGTAACCCTTGGTACAAGATAAGGGGTCAAAATATTTGATGCCATATTATTACACTCTCAGTATCTCCCTATGTCCTGAAAGCAAGTGGGGGGGGTGAGTTATGTTGAATGTAGAGATAGAAAATGCATCCAAATGATAGCCTCTGTGAAGCCTATTACACCACTGCAGGCCTGAGGTTTCTTTTCGGTATAACTGTGCTTATTATTGGCTATTAACTTACCAATGACTGGGATTCCTTGTCACCATAATTGTGTATATGTTCTCCAACACTGCAGTGAGTATCTTGGGGGAAAGTGTCTAGACTTCTAGCTCTATGTAGATATGCAGCCTATGTAATAATACATAGCATGTAAAATATATGTTGAATCCAACAGATCCTCAGAAGATCTATTTATTTGAAAGGATAGACCACGTCACATTAGATCACTGTATTTCCAGTAAGGTTCTGATTATCCAAAAGCTACTTTGTTTTGTTTTTTTAAATATTTTTTGAAGATTTATTTATTTATGCATACAAGAGCTGGGGTGTAGGCTAGAGTTATGTGATGGGGAGATGATTCACCAGATACAGAATGAGGAGCAGAACAGGTCGGTCGAGTGAAATACACTGCTGAGGGGAGCAGAGGGTGAGGCAGGAGAGGTCTGCTGCGGCATGTGGGTCAGATCCTTGGCCAGGGATCAAACTCAAACCCGTGTTGCAGTGACTGCTGATAGCTTTATAGTGCTGAGACTTAACTCCTTGTGCCAGCAGGGAAGCCCTCCAGAAGCTGCATTGACTTAGGCAAGTAAGTCACTTGAACACAAGGACAGGTATTGCCCTCATTTGTAAAATTATGGTCACACTATCTCCCTGCCCCTTAAAAATGTGAATAATATAAGATGATGAAGATGTAAGCACTTCAAACTTTAGACACATTCCAGGTTAAAAGAGCTAAAGTTCCACTTCCAAATAAGAACGAGCGCTGACTCACACTGCAGTCTCTAAGGAGACAGACAGCATGGAGTTGCAAGTGTGCTTCAAATGACAATGTGCGTTAGGAAATACATTCAAAAACAGTTACCTGCAGATGGATGTGATCTGCTTATAAAGAAGAGCTACCGTCATTACTACTCAGTTTCCCAAAGTCTGCTGTTTTATGTCATGTGGACATAGGCACAAATGTAAAGAAAATAATCTTGGAAAGAGAATCACTTGCAAGAATGTCACGTTGCCCACACCAGAGATTGCCTTCGTCTATGAGGAAGTCAGCTGAAGAAGAACTGAGTGGGGCAGGAATCATTTTTGTTATTTCTTTTGATTTCCACACTGACTTCTTGCCCTTCTGGAAGAACAGTCTTGAAATTCAAACTCCCTTCTAGGGTTTAATAAACATAGACAAGGTTTGTTTCCATTTCTTTCAGAGGCTGGAATGAGAAATGTTGAAATGCCACATGAAAGAACTTGCTTGCGGGGTTTCCAGCTGAGACTGGAGGTTGAAGTGCTGAAAATTCTCAGAAGGGATCCAGGCGTCATGATATTTCCAGATAAGTCCTGTGCCCTCGGGATGGGGTAAACTTAAGGTGAGTATCTAGAGCCGTGGTACATGCAGTTCCTTCAACATTGTTCCACCCCAAGAAAGATTCAGGTAAGTTTTCTTACTGATAGTTTGCATATGTTTGTGAGGATTGCTATGCTTTGAGTAGTAAAGGAATGGATATTCTTCACTTAAAGTCAAATGTTAACTGCATTATGGAAAGTTCAGTTTCTTCAGTTTCTTTTTTTGTTGTCAAATGACCTCTCTTCAACAAGAGGCTGGTGGAAAATGAAGCGTTACCTGTCTTAATAGGTTTCAATCTCCTGTGCGGGCTGCTTCAGTGATATTTTGGAGTCTATTAAAAGGGACTCAAAATTGCACAGCAGGAAGGCACCACCAATATTCCCTTGAATTTCTGTTTTCTAGATTATCAAAAAGAAAAATAGCCGAATTATGCTATTTATATTTTGTTGTTGCTCTATTGATGTTAAAGGTGTTCTTTCTTCACCACTAACGAAATATTTGGATTACCAACATATCCAAGCAAATGGTCATAAGTAATAAAAACAGAGTGAAACAAATGATGATTATTAAAATAATAAAGCAGGAAAAAGTCTTTAGTTTGAAAATAAGACATTCTATTTTAAGAATATCTCAAGATATTTTGTTACCCTTTAAAAAATCTAGACAGCTATGCCTGAATGTTATTTTGTTAATTCATACAATTTTTATATTGTTATTGAAGTACCATTGTTTTACATCCTTGCTAGCGTTTTGACAGTAAAAGATTCCCCTCCCACCAGGTGTAGTCTGCCACCAAAGCACCTATAGTCCACTGTTGTGGGGTCTGCTAGACTTAAAGGGCCTTCTTGGCTGCCATTTTGATTACAAGTACTTTGCCTTCCACTACAAGGTCAGACCAGCCAGGTAAACCAGTTATCTGAACTAGAAGAATGTGGCAATCCATACTCTATAAGGCTCCTTTCAAATTAAAACAAGAACAGGGCACTTGATTGCCGTGGGACAATGGGCATCCATCATCACAAGGTATGACTGGGGACAACAGGGGAAAGGGGTGTTGATTGATGTGTGACTTTGCATCCCAGAGTTTGATCAGTGGGATACCTTGTCAATTGGTTGGAGCATGATGGGGGTCTGGGATATGGTTTCCACTACAATACCAGGTTGTCAAGCAGATAAAATCACCTGATCCACAGACTCACCTCCCAGCTAAAACCCTAGATGACATAAGCACATTTTCAGTTTCAACCACCCTTTTCTTTTGTTCTCTTGCCCTGCATAACTGATACTGTATGATTGTTCTATCAATAAAAAGGCCAGAATCTTGCTCTTTCAGTACAAACTGCTCCAAGACTTCCGTTTCTTTGTCAGTTTGGTGTTGCTGATGCAACATACTGTGTTCTCTGTCCCCCAACCCCTGTTTTCACTCCTCTCCCCACACCTTCCCCTTTGAAAGTTGAAGATCTATGGTCAGTTTTTAAGAGTTGGTTTTAAAGTTTGTCTGACCCTTTACTTGATTTTTCTATATTCCACATATAAGTGATGCCATCTGGTTTTTATTTTTCTCCTTCTGGTTTATTTCACTTAGCATAAACCCTTCCAACTCCATCCATGCTGCTGCAAATGGAATGAGTTTATCATTTTTGATCACTGAGTAGTATTCCACAAGTGTGTGTGTGTGTGTGTGTGTGTGTGTGTGTATGTGTATGTATGTATGTATAATATCTTCTTGATCTACTCATTTGTTTTTGTTCACTTAGGTTGTTTCCATATCTTGACTATTGAAAATGGTGTTGCTGGAAACATGGGAGTTCATGTTTCCTTTTGAATTAGTGTTTTTATTTATTATTATTATTATTTTTTTGATAGATACTTAGGAGAGGATTGCTGGGTATATGGCAGACCCATTTTTAGTCTTTTGAGAAACCTTCACACTGCTTTCCATAGGGGCTGGACCAGTCTAAATTCTCACCAGCAATGCAAGAGGGTTCTGTTATCTCTACACCCTTGCCAGCACTCGTTGTCTCTGGCCTTTTTGATGTGTCCCATTCTCACTGGTGTGAAATGGCATCTCATTGTGGTATTGATTTACATTTCCCTAAGAAGTGATGATGAGTATTTTTTCATGTGTCTGCTGACCATCTGCGTGTCTTTTTTGTAAAAGTGTCTATTCAGATCACCTGTATATTTTGTGATAGGGTGATTTGTTTCTTTTTGTTGAGTTGTATGAGTTCTTTGTAGATCTTTGATATCACCCCGTGTCAGATGTGTAGTGTGCAAATATTTTCTCCCATTCGGTGTGGCGTCTCTTCATTTTAGTTAGTCTCTTTTGCATTAGAGAAGGTTTTTAGTTTGACGTAGGTCGTGTTAATGAACTACGTTTTCAAAGAATAAAATAGGTCATCATGCTTTTCAATTTTAAAGTAATGTGATATGGAAAATGAGCATACTCATATTTCATTTCTGTTGGATGTATATACCTTTTTAATATGAATATTTTCATTGCTATCTCATGTAATAATGCACCATCATTGCCTATATGCTGACATCATTATGTACAAACGTTGATGAAAATAGGGCTTTCTCTTGCCATGAACATTTTGGATATAAAACAAGGAATTGGTCCAAAGAAGTAGTTTTATTGACAAGTATTTCTTTTTGAGTTGTAAAGAAAAAAAGTCTAGAAACATATCGGCATCAATTTTCATATGGATATTCACTATATAACATATAAATAAATTTTGCCTTTTAAAATATTATTTACTTCCTGTTTTATGTTTAATTTATTTTACTTTAAAACAGTCCTGATTTTACCTCTCTGGCACAAAATTAAGCAGAATATATATTACAGTATTTAAACCACATTCTTTTGTTTCTTTGGGAATAATATGAGTAAAAGGGTAGTGAATAGTATGACAATTGTTTATATTTACCAATATCTATATTTATATCTGTTGACTGATCTCTCAATCTTTCTAATCTTACTGTCTATCTATAGAATCTTCATGATAATAGAAAAAATATTATTTTAAGCTTCCTTAAAAGCATGATTAATAAATATATTTTGGCCAATGGATATACAAGTGGAAGTTACTTATTGAATAAGAAAGCAACTTTATTTATTTTATAACATTATTATTTTTTTTAAGGATTTATTTTTTATTTATACATAGAAGCTGGGGTACAGGCCAGAGGCGTGGGGCAGCGAGAGGGTTCACCAGAGACAGAGCGTGTAGCAGAACAGGCAGATCAGAAATACACTGCTGAGGGGAGCAGCAGGCGAGGAAGGAGAGGTCTGCCGCGCCATGTGGGATTCTCCCTGGCCGGGCGTTGAACTCAAGTCGCCGCTGCCGACAGTTTCACAGCGCAGCGCTTAGCTGCTGCGCCACCGGGGAGGCCCTATTTTATAACATTATTTTTAACTCCATCCTTTTTGTTCATTCTTTGACTCCATACATCCTTCCCATTCTTACCTTATTGGCTGAAATACTAGTTCTCATAGAATTTTCTCATTTGGTCCATTTTGTAAAATGTTAGTATAGTTGAGGCGACTAATTGTTCAGATTTGACAGTTAACTGATGAATTTCCTGACGTATGGAACTCTTAGTGCTAAAACCAGAGACATCTCAATAAACTGGATGTTTAGTTACCCTAAATGTACATTATAGAAAGCATGTGACTCCACACTTCCTTGGGTATAATTTAGTCTTAGGACTCGGCAGTGTAGGGAGTTCTTATGTCATATTTTGCACTATTTAAAACAGTATTATTCTCTTTTTCCCTACTCATAATGCTGCATTTGACCACTCTAAGTTTGATCTGAAAAGAGCAAAATGGTCAGCATAGATTGGTATAGGTGAAATCTAGCTCAATAGGCTCAGAGAAGACTTTGTTTTTCTTAAACCCTTGAAATCAATTTCACTAAATGCAAAGGAAATATCTCTCTCATATATTCTTTTTCTTACTTGCCTTGTAGGAGGCAAGTTGAGGATTTGGGATGCAATGGCTGACTGTTGTCTTGTAATAGTTTATTATTCTCAAGATTAGGAGATACAGTGCAAATGAACGTTGTATTAGTCACAAGTTATGCTTCCATAGTGTCATTCTTCCCTAAGACCTCATAATTGAGATACTGTTGAAACCATTGTAATTATCCTTTTGTTGAGACTTAATTATTAATTTGAAAAGATTGCATTTGAAGGGGAAGAGAAGGGAGAAGATGATTGGAGAAAAGTGTCGACTGCCAGCTATAGTTCCTCCATTAGCACAAGAGATAATTCTATATGATTATACTGCCTTTCATTGGTTGAAAAGAACTGTTGATAACTAATTAATAAAAGTGAGTCCTTCTTTCTGGACCAATGTGGGGTTTGGCAATCTACGAAACTCACTAACCTTGGAAAGATTTGTATTTTAAATTATTTAAGATATCCATGGCTTACTTTCAGAACCAAAGCTCCTTGGAAGAACAAAATAATCAAGTCCCAGATGTCTAAAGATCTCCTTATTCTTTCCTCTTCTATTTATTCACTTCCTTTCTGAATTGTTTCAGAATGTTACCTTCTTATTGATTGTTTCAATTATTCTGCCTTTACAAATCCATAGTACTTTTCAAAGCAGTCTGTATTCATCTTTGGATATGAATCTCTTCGAAAAGTCAGATCATATCCCATTAAGAGTGAAAGAAATTTAAGATATTTACCTCTATAAAATGGGGAAGAGAAAATCTTAGTTTACTTTATTGGCTGCATTATACTTCAGTCAAATTCAACTGAAGTTTTGACTTGTTTTTGTATGTGTGTAATTCATTTTAAATCATTACAAATATTGTGTACTGTAGGAAATTTAATAAAATTTTACAAAAATAGACATAATTTCAAACTAATTGTATATGTACCCTTAATGTGGCTCCACTTACTTCTTACTGTTCAATTCTTATCATGAAATATGGAGGTGCTTATCTTAGGTGAAAGTAATTGACTTACACTCTCATCTGTGAAATATGCTTAAATTAAGTAGGGCAATATCCCCCCTCCCCAAAACAAGGAAGGTTTAAAATGAAAATGTATCACTAAAATATTTAATTCAAATAATTTTTGACCAGTAATTGGCCAAAAACGTGTTTTGATATATTGATAGCCATAAAAAATATTTCAAATAAAATGGTGTTTGGTAGGCATGGTCCAGGGACTGAGAAACTTAGAGATTGTTTTTTGTGAAGGGCAAGGAGGGATGGAGGGAGGGATGGACAATCAGGGATGGAGGGAGGGAGGGAGAAGGAGAGGGAGAGGAAGGGAGGGATGTAGGGAGGGAAGGAGAGAGAGAGGAAAGGGAGTAGCTGTCCAAGATGAAAATCAATCTTGTCTAACCTAATCTTGCACGTGTGCTGCCATCACTTGTCACACTGAGCCACTGAGTGCCCCCGTGTGGCGAGGACTATGTCTGGGTGGAAATACCAGGAGGCAGAGGTCACTGGGAAACTTGTTGGAGACTGGCTCACCTTAGAGAAACAATGACTTAAGTTTTTAAGTAGATGTAAAGAACTGGTACTATTCTGGATTTCAAATGATAACAGATATCACCACCCCTTCGTGGAATATAGGAAAGATTGACTTTTCGTTTGTACCAAATATTACATTAGAGAAACAGCAATTCAACACCTATGTTTTTCTCAGATATTCATTTTTACTTTCTTGAATGCATTGCTATCCAAAGTTTCTTTAAAATAGAATGTGTTGCCACACATGAAATCAATGGCTGTAGACTGATGCCAGGTGAGGAATGACATAAAGCATTATAGCAATAGTGTCTAGATAACTCTCCCTGCCCTGCAGCTGAACAACTTGGCATGCATTTCCACATTTATCTAGGAGAAACCAGACTGAGATTGTCCATTTTACTACTGACTCACTGACTTGAGAGACAACCAGACAAACTTGGGTACATTGCAGGCTGCTGAAGACAGTGACATAACTGCTGTCACCAGTGACCAGCCAGTGTGCACAGCTGGTTCCTTAGCCACCTCTGTCCTGACGGTTAGCCCTCCCGAGCTGCTGGTGTCTGAGATCACTAGTTCTTTTATTCAAGTATTGCGTATCCTCTCCTTAAAATAGGGTTTAGTATTTCTGCACAAGGAAGTGACAGAGAAAAGAGAGATGGCTCTTTCAGTGATCATCTTTTAAATTTAAACACCTGTTAAATTGAGAACTCTATTTAGTGAATTTTAGTCTCACAGATTATTAATAGACACCATGTGAGAAACTGGGAAAACTACCAAGCCCACCTTTATTTATTATAGTGCAATCATGATAATAAAAATGCAATAATGTAATAATAGTGCTTTATTTGAAAAACAATAAAACTCAACAACAAATGGATAGTCTACTGGGCCAGTAGAAATAAACCAAGATTGCTCTTGAAAACTCAGTGTACAGGTCACCTTAATCACCTTCTGTTTAGACTAGAGATTGAAGAGGAAGGCAGGTTACTATATTTGATATAGGAAAAATATCCGCAAACATTTCATGGTAATCAGAAATCTATCACCACTGTTTTCCCTGGTAAATGCATTGTCAGAAATTGGAAGTAATGGGAAGACTGGCAATGATTTTTTTGTTTTCAAAGTGCTAATTTTAACATTGGTTTCTTTTGAAAATGCAAAGAAGTCATCCTTATTATATTCAAGTTGCCTCAGAAGTAGATTCTTTCATACACTGACAGGGTACTTGTTAGTAAGAGTGTAAATAATAGATGAGTAGACAGATGGTAAAACAATTTCAACAAACAACAAGTAATAAATGCCTATTTTGGCAAATGTTAATTATATACCTATTTCTAACATTTTAAGGCGTACTTAATAAATCTGGAGTCATTTTGAGTAATTTCCAAGAGCATATTAAGGCTGCTCCAAAGAGAAATTAAGATTTGGCGAGCAGAGCTTCTAGGCACATGGAGTAATCAGATTTGGGGTGCAGTCTCTCTCCATCATTGCACCTCATTCAGTCAAGAAATTGCCTTAATTCCACCATTTAATGGCTCACAGATTTAAAGTTGTGATTTTTGTTTGTTTATTTTTTTAAGTGTCAAGCACAGGGGCCTCCCTGATGACCTAGGGGTTAAGTCTCTGCATTGCTCCCACAACAATCCACCACAAATTCCTGAGTTCGATCTCCTGCCAGGGAACTAACCCACATATGGTGCAGCAGACCTCTCCTGTCTCACCCCCCTCAGCAGTGTATTCCAACAAATTCTTCTACTCTGCTGCCCACTCTGTCTCTGTTGAATCCTCTCACTCCCTATACCTCTGGTCTATATCCCAGTTCTTTACTAAAAAATAAATAAATAAAACATTTTAAAAAGTCTCAAGCATAAGGAAAATCTATACCAACCACTCAAATTTAACAAATATAGAAATTTCTTCCCATCCCGGACAATTAGGGGAGTGGGGGCAGGAGGGTAGTGGCTATGAGCCTTTTCAATATTATTGCCTATTAAATTGGTTTCTAGTATATATTGTTCTGATACATTCTTACTTGGCATTTCTTGGATATTTGATTCTTCTATTTGGTACAGTGTTGTAGTAATTTGATTATATCTGATGGAAAAATCGAGCATATCCTCATATAATGGGTCTGCAGTGTTCTTCCTTTTAAATCATGACTGTTCATATCCTTTACATATTTTTGTTGACTTGGTTATCTTTTTCTTTATCTTTTTCTTTATGTATAGAGATTTCTTACATGTATTGTATAGTAATTCCTTCACCCATAAACATTTCAAATATTTTTTCTAAGTTAGCAGCTAACTTTACAAACTCTGCAATTTTAATCTAGTTCAACATGGCGATTTTTTTTTTATATTATTTCTAATTCTATGTTTCTCTTTGGAAATTATTCCCTCTGTGTTCACAGTATCTTCTCTTATCACCTGAATTTATAATTTGTTATATGTTACGTTTATAAAATTATTTAGTTTGATATTTACTTTATGTGAGTACAAATGGACATTTTACTATGGTTAAGCAAGTTCTCGTGCATCACTGGCATTTTTTCCAGTTTTAGCGATTTAATACCTGCAGGCAATGGCGGTGTAGTTCCGCTCTGGTCTCTGGTTGAACGGAGCTGCCTGCAGGAATTTGGGCTGTAGGGGGCGCTGCTACGGAGCCATGGTTACAACATCATACAGCCTATCATGGGTGCACAGACAGTGCCCCTCCCACCAGATCTCTTGCCTAGTCCTTCACCCAGTCAGTGGGTGAGTCCCGAGGAGATATCGACTGCCTGGGTGCTATCTGAGAGGGACCGCAAGGGAGCCCTTATACTGCTCCAGGGTCCACAGCCATAATTGAAATGAGGCGTTTGCAGTGACATTCTCCCACGGGTCCTGGGCAAGCAGCACCCTCGCTACCATGACTGGGGAGGACTGCAGCAGAAGATGCAGATCCGCAGCCTGTGGGGAGGTGTGAGTCTGTTTGTCTCCTCCGGGGACGCTGTGCGAGCGTGACTGTTCTTAGACTGCTGCTGACAGAGACTGGAGCCATCCAGGGCCTTGTCAGAATCTGACCCTCGTTTGGTGGGTTTATACAGGGCATCCTGGACTGTGGGCAAGAGAGACCAAAGCTGGGTCCCAGGATCCTACTTCAGGGTCCATAGCCAGGAATGGGTCTATGTCCTATTACCCGGGACGTGGGTGCCTGTGACTCCTCCCAGGTCCCTGGACTTTTAGTGATGACAGGATCAAGGTGAAACAGGGTGATTGATGGCCAAGTCCTATCTAGATTATAGATCTGCCTGGAACCCAACACTCCCACCAAACCATCTATGGGTGGCTGACAAATTATTGATGCTAAATGGGGATACAAATGGGGGATTTCTTATTTCACCATCTTGCTGATGTCATACCCCAGATATAACATTTTGCTTCATCTATAATTTCCTTAGCACTTTGTTTATATATAGTTATTACAATGGAGTGCTGCATTCACATCTGATGTATGTTCTGTTTTGGATCCTCCATTCTGTTTCATTCTCTAACTTGAAACAATGCCATATTGTTTTAAATGTCGTTCCCCATAAAAAAAAAAAAAAAAAAAAACTTTGAAATCTGGTAGATTGTGTGTCACATTCTTATGCTTTTTTTTTTTTTCTGGGCAGAAGAAGGTAAATATATTGTCTTTTAATCTGTACCCTTAGCTTTTTATTTTTCTATTTAGATTTTAGAATCAAGTCAAGTAGCATAACAAATCCCTGTTAGAATATTAATTGTAATTGCATTAAATTTATATGTTGATTCAGAGAAAACTGTTATCTTTATAATGTTGATTATTTTCATCTATAAGCACAATGATTTTCATTGATTGCCTTATATTAAACTGTCATTTCTTTCACAGAAGTTGTATAATCATTCTGTTAGATTTATTACTAGTTAATTTCAGATGTTTTCTCATTGTGAAAGAGCCTACTTTAAATCACATTTTTTAATTTGTTTTAATTCACTTTGTTCTTATGTATTGATCCTGGAACAAACATCCTTGCTGAAAATATTATTAGTCATATTTTTGTTTTCTGTAGATGCTCATGGGTGTTCAATGTTAATAATCTTGCCTTTTATAAATACTAGCAAGACTATTTTATTCCTATTCACTTCTACTCTTGCTTACTTCTTTTGCTCTTTCTTACTCCACTGGCTAGTACATCAAGTATGATGTTAATGTAGTGGAAAGTTGACTCTTCCCTACCTTTAATGCAAGACTTATAAGATCTTACCAATTATGTAATATCTGCCACATTATTTTGTTTGATATTTTTATCACATTGAAATATTTTCTTGTATTATAATTTTAGATATTCTAAATGGCTATTGAATTTGAAAACTCTTTATTGGCAACGATGACTTATTGATCTTCCAGTACTTTATTACCATTATTGAATTCTCTTTGTTATAATAGTATTGCAGGATTTTTATATCATTCTTGAAAAATATTGATATCAATATGATGCTAATTATGCAGAGCTTAGAGAATAGTCTCTCTTTTAATTCTCTGGTAAAATTTGCTTAAAATATATAGTCAACCCTTGGGCCTCCCTCGTGGTACAGCGGTTGAGCACTGCGCTGTGGAGCTGTCGGCAGCGCATGATGCGAGTTCAACACCCAGCCGGGGAGAATCCCACATGGCGCGGCAGACCTCTCCTGCTTCGCCCGCTGCTACCCTCAGCAGTGTGTTTCTGATCTGCCTGTTCTGCTCCCCACTCTGTCTCTGGTGAACCCTCTTGCCACCCCATGCCTCTGGCCTGTACCCCAGCTTATATGTATAAATAAATAAATCTCATATATATATATATATATATATATATATATATATATATATATATATATATATAGTCAACCCTCAAAAATTGTCTCTATACATCCTAGTTGCATCATTAGATTTTGATTCGTTCTTTCAGATATTTTTATATCCACATCCAAGTCTGTTATTGTATTAGCAGTAATCTTTTCCCTGAATTTTTAGTCTATTTAGAAATGTCACTCTCACTATTGTTCCTTACATCTGATTCTTGGCCTTGAATCCCATATGATTTTGTGAACATCTTTGAACAAAACTTTATGTCATAAGCTCAGTTTTTGTATTTATTAAAACTGTGTTACTTTTACTCCCATTCTAAATTCTAATATTCTAGTTGGATATTAATTTCTAGATTGATATGATTACATTTCTCATTGAGACAATTATTGTAGATAAGAAGTCAATAATTTTTCAACGTTGTTTTGTTCTAAGTATGCATTCATCACTCATTTTTAAAAAGATTTATTTATTTATTTATACATACATACAATCTGGGGTGTAGACCAGAGGTTTGGGGGGGTGAGAGGATTCACTGGAGATAGGGTGGGGAGCAGAACAGGCAGATTTACTGAAGTACACTGCTGAGGGAAGTAGCGGGCAAGGCAGGAGATGTGTGCTGCCCCATGTGGGAAGCTCCCTGGCTTTGGATTGGATAGAAATAACAAAATTCAAATGGGCCATCAAGACTCAACCTATAGATAAATTATTCAAAAAGCTTATTTAGAATTAAATAATAGTGGATCAAGAGCAGACTCATGGGAAAGACCTACATTCAGAAATTATTTACTTTCTTACATCATTGCTAATTTTTGGACATCATTTGTTATTCATATCTTTTACATTATTGTGTGTTCCCCATAGGTTACCCACCACCTGTTCACTCATGAAGTCATCACCATAGCTCCCCGTGCTCCCCTCTTCCTCCCTCTTGAGCCCTTATCCTCCCCTCTTTCCCTGTTGAATGTCGCATTCTTATTTGGCTCCCGTATATTCCTGTTAGAAGTGAAACCATTTGATATTTTTCTCTTTCCTTCTGGCTTATTTCACTGATCATGATCCCTTCTAGTTCCATCCATTTTGCCGTGAATTGCATGTGTTTGTCTTTTTTGAATGCTGAATAGTATTCCATTGTGTATATGTACTATATCTTCTTGATCCAGTCAGAAATTTTAAAAAAGAAGATGAGAGAGAAATGTTCCGAATAGTAGGAGGAAACAAAGATTTTAATAATGACAAAGTAAGCAAGGAACTGACTTAGAGAATCAGCTCATCCATCAAGATAAGGACTGAAATTGATCAATTGAATTTGGCAGTGAGAATATTATTGACAATATCTGCCAAAGCAATTTCAAAAGAGTAGTGACAAAGCTATAATGGCATGAGCAAGAAAAAAGAATCAAAAAATCAGTTAATGTTAGAAAAATATTAACTTTCTAAAAATCCATCTGAGAAAGGGACAGGATTGTGGAACAATATCCACAGCAAAGGGAGACATTTGTTTTGTTTGAGAAAATATGCAAAGAAAGGAAAGAAGTCATTAGCAAACAGAATCCATAGAAGAGTAACAAGATGTGATAAATGACTACTACAGGAAATGAAATAACAATACATCTCAAGCTCTTTAAGACTAAAGGAAAGGAAGGAAAAATGCAGTCAGCAAACTTAACACTTGAAGATGGTCAGTCATTAAGAAAGGTCGTACTTTAGAAGCTCTAAATTAATCTATGATGGCTGAAGATATTTTCTGAGAATAAGGAAGATAAAAACAGTAAGAAATCAGCAGACTAACAATTCATTGTGTTGGAAATAAAATAGAAAGTGGCCAATTTCCAAGGGAAAGATGATGTAAATGGAGTTGAGGCAAATAGAGAGATTAGTGAACATAAATTTGCATTTTTTTAAGCCAGGTGCTCATACCTATGAAAGACCAAATGTAGGAATGAAAGATAAGGAGTGTGATCTGATGAGATAATTGAGCACCCAAATGGAGTCATGAAGAAAAAAGAGGCAAGGGATGGAAAATATCTATGAACTTCAAGGATGGTAAAGTAAGGGTATGAGTTTGCTAGTGTGCTAGGACTGGGGTGTTGGATTTCTGATGTGAAAATTTCTAAGAAACATCATCCAAATATATAGTTGGGCACCAGGAGAGAGAAATTGAAAGAACTATTGAGCTCGCTGAGTAGCGGTTTCAAAGAACAGTTATATGTTCTCAGATCTGTGTTTAAATCTTATCTCTTATGCAAACTATTTTACTTAACTTATCTGAATCTTCATTTCCTTTGATAAAAAATTAAGATAAATATAACACCAACTCCATAAAGCTCGATGGGGATTAACTGAATCAATATGTTGCTAACATGGTTACATCAGCTTATTACATTTAGCTTATTATTCTATATTTAAAAAAAATCTTAAAGAAGACTGTCTATATGTTTAAAGGTTGTAGCAGGGTCTTCAAAATATGACTTCATAATTTTGTAATAATTCTAATATTAATGGTATCAAAACAATTAGGAAAAAAATGATGTGTGTACTTAAAAAGTAATGTTCAGTGGTCTCATTTAACATAACATACATCCATTAATTCATTATTTTTCATACATTATTTAGAATCTACAAAGTGCCAGACTTTCTTGAACTCCTTAGAGAGGTTTGTAATGAGCTCAGCTACATAGGGAAGTTGGAAAGAATATGGAAAACAGAGATGAAAATGTAAGAAAGCTAACATTTCAGATGTTGAGAATGACTATGTTCTTTCCATTTTGGCAAAGAGGTGAGTGCTAGCAAAAAAAAAAAGTTTCTTCATTCAGCATGCATATTTTGAACATGTGCGCTACATATATGTTCACTAAGTACCTGAAATATAAAA
The DNA here is from genome assembly GCA_004024925.1 of Scalopus aquaticus. Taxonomy (NCBI): domain Eukaryota; kingdom Metazoa; phylum Chordata; class Mammalia; order Eulipotyphla; family Talpidae; genus Scalopus; species Scalopus aquaticus. The sequence goes on from PVIJ01000821.1 coordinate 33,421, forward strand.
TGAATAGTGTAAAGGAGGACAGAAAGCAGTTCATGCAGTTTTGTATGGTCTGGAATTCAAAGTACTGCCTATTGAGTCTACCTAACTGGCTCATTCATGTTCTCCAGCAGAGGGCGCGCTAAGACGTATGGCGATAGAATCCTTGGTCCATACCCTTTGGAGGTTCCTTCTATAGCTAGGTTAAGGTGTGAGTCTTTTCAAGGAACTGGCCTATAGAATCAATAGTTTACACATTAGTAATTCAAATATGCATGCAACTTATATCAACAAATCTTCAAGTGATCAATTATTCTGTATCTTATTTCAAAATAATCATAGAAATTGTTGGGTCAAATTATTTTGTGATTTTTTTTTTCTTATTCTCTAGTTGGTTATTTTTTCTGTTGTTGAAACTAAGGGCAGTGCAAGTGAATTTTTTTTTAAGTATGACATTTATTGTTTTTTTTTTTTTTAACTGTGGAGCTTTGTTTTGCTATAATAATTTCATGACCTGCCTTTGCTTTTCTTTAAATGTTGACATATAGAAAATTATTTTGACATATCCAGAAAACTTGTATAAACTGATATGTTAAAAAAAAAAAAACTACCCTGAAATGTCTGGCATGGAATAAAATGACTGGTGCATTTAGTTATTTGATAATAAAACAATATTTTGTAAAAAAAATTCTTTCTAGAGAAGCACTGACAAATTGCTGAGACTTATATGTATGACTTTATAATCTTTGAAATAGCTAGTATTTTTTTTCCATGTAAAGGAGGGTGACTTCAAAATTCATCACTCTACTCTATAATTCTCATACTGAACTATATACACTTATAACTGTAATCTTGTTTTCTCATTCAATCAAATACTGCAAAATTTACAAAAGAAAGTTGTAATTTTCCAAGGTAAAGATATCCCTTCCCCTGATGCTACTCACAATAGAAATTTGTATGACGAACATCTTGGATTTTGTTTCTCTCTCTGTTTCTCCAGAAAACCACTTACATTATTTCCTATATATTTTTCAGATCAATACTTTCTTAACTAACAGTGATCTAGGCGAACTCACAATTATTCACCTTCTAGTGTCTTCTAATAACAACTGAGTCCCCATAACTTGAGTTTCTTCAACCAACAATTAATTCTACTATCACTAAAATGTTCTTTACCTTGTGAATACATAGGTTTTATGATAGATTCTTGCTAAAAATCCTGAATGATATCCAGTTGCCACTCCACTAACTAAAATCATTTTATATTTGCATTAACTCAATTTTTTTCAGTTGTAAAATCTCAAGACAAGTTTAAAAGGGATGGGAAGGCAAGAGTGGAAATGAGAGAATGTGGGATTATTTATCCAAGTAAAATTTTACATTACTAGAGAGCATTGGAACTTTTTGTCACCTCAATACAGCTAAAATAGGAATAGAAAACAATAAGATGATGAGGGAGTAAAAAAAAGTGACATACATACAGGAAACAAAAAAAATGTACTGACAAGTCAATAATGGTGATTGAGATGGGTATGAGGTGACCCAAAAGCCAGCTCCAAGGCTGAGAGCAGGAGAGCAAGACTGAAAACCCCCAGAGAAAGCAAAGCCACTGATTAAGAGTAAATTGAATGGTTCTAAGACCATATGAGTCATCATAATACTTTGCCAGAATAAGATAGACATGGCCATAAAGAGCAAACTAGAGAATAAGAAACTGGTGAAGACTTGGAGAACAGATATTTTTAAGATTACAGCTATCACTTTGATTATAATCTTCCAATCTGGTGATGTCAAAGATATTAAGAGGGTAAAGTAAGAGTAGACATAATATTCATTATCACACATCTGTAATCAAAGAAAGAAAAAATGTAAGAGTCACACATATTTAATTTTCATATTGGTAGCAACAATAAAATTACTATGATTGTGAATGAAACAGACTTCAATAGCATGTATTATTGTCCACCTAAAAATATATTTGGTAATGCTGACAATCAGAATGAAAATAATGAGAGTCAAAAGTGAACCCATGCATATATGGTCACTGATCTTTTTTTTTAAGTTTCATTTACTTTTGCATAGGAGAACTGGGGTGAAGGCCAAAGGTGTTGGGGCTGAGAGGATTCACCAGAGACAGAGTAGGGAGCAGAACAGGCATATCGACTGAAATACATTGCTGAGGGGAGCGGCGGGCAAGGCAGGAGAGGTCTGCTGCACCATGAGGGTCAGCTCCCTGGCTGGGGATTGAACTCAGGCCGTGGGGTGGTAGTGCTGAGACAACCCCTAGGTCACCAGGGAGGGCCAGTGGTCAACTGATCATTGATAAAGATGCTAAGAACACACAACAAGGAAATGCTAGTCTGTTCAACAAATAATAATGGGAGAACTAGGTATCTAAAATAAATAAAATAAAAATGGGACCTACTTAACTTACAACACAAAACTCAACTCAAAATGAAAAGATTTAAACATAAGATCAGGAACTGCAAAATTTCTGGGGGGAAAATAAACAGCATAAGGGGCTGGGGGGAATTTCTTGACATTGGCCTTGTCAATGCCAAAAACAAAACAAGGGGAAACAGGAAACACTAGGAGATGTGGCATATGCCAGGATGTTAGCTATGTCTGTTATCTTGTTTCTGGCGTTGGCTTCATTTGATTTCTCCCCTCATCTGTCATCCCTATAGTTCCTCCACCACCACAGCACCTGTGGTCCATTTCCCCAACTCCTTATGCTGTTTCCTACTCTATTTTAACCTCTCTCCCACCTCTCCCCCTGCTGTATGCCTCAGATATATGGTCAGCTTGCAACTTTTTATCTTTTCCCTAGTCCTTTGTTCAGTTTCTCTATATTCCATATATATGTGAAACCATCCAGTATTTCTCATTTTCCTTCTGACTTATTTCACTTAGCATAATTCCTTCTAGCTCTATCCAAGTTACCACAAATGGCCTGAGTTTATCTTTTTGGATTGCTAAGTCATATTCCATTGGGTATATTTACCACATCTTCTTGATTGATCCATCTGTTTGGGGACATTTAAGTTATTTCTTTATCTTATCTATTGTAAATAGTGCTGCAATATATAGCAGATCATTTGAAAATATATGAACAATGGAAAGTAATTGATCAATGGAAATTAGATGGGGAAAGAGAAAACAATCTATTGAGAAATACCAAGTGATCCATTGATTGTTGTAGTGATCTAACTCAGTTCTGCTCTTTCAGAATTTTGGTTTGTTTGATTATATTGTTTTTGTATGTGCAAATTCATCTTTCCTTGTCTTTGTTCATTTATAAGACCATCAAGTAGTATTCTTTGTAATGCAAGTCATGCCTGGGGCCAGAGATAAAATGTATGCAAATTTTCACATGGTCTTGGACATCTTAAAATTGAGAAGTAAAAGATGTGTTTGTTAGAGTTTTTGCTGAGGATTGCTTTCTAGACAATTCAGAAAAAAATAATATGAAGTAAATTAGTGAAACTATTTTATTTCATAACATAGAAGAAAAGAAAGGTTACATTCATAATCAGAAATAATAAAAATACATGAATTTGAATTCCTGGGACTTCAGTTGTATTGTTACAGATATTCTAGAGATGTTATATCCCATAGAATTTTCTGTAAGCTAGATTTTCCTCTGCACTAATGATGAGTATAGAGTGTTTACTACAAAATGTACACTGTTTTGTAAATATGACAGATAAATGATAAACTAACAAATTATGATAATCATAGAGTAAGATCTGACAAAAAAATACCAACTACTCACTATCAGAAGTAATTAAATGTGATTATTCAAGGAAGAGTTACCTTTATCTAGTTTCTGCAAGAATTTGTCACATTGAAGCCTTATCATATATATCTATATGTCATCACTGGCCTTTTTTGACCGACTAGTTAAATCTAGCCTACCCATCAGATGGCACTTGATGTTCCTGTTATGTTCTACTCATTTGAGAACATCTGTCAAATAACTAAGTCCTCAGGTCATCTTTCCATGGGATTGGGCTATACTAAAAACCTGAATGACAGTCCATGAACCCAGATATGCAGGGCAATCACACATAACATCCAGGTCTTCAATTTGCTTAAATCTTGATTGAGTTCCCGACATGTCTTGGAGTCATGGGAGATAACCTATTTTTTCCTGGAGGTTCCTTTGTACCTCAGGATAGTATAAATCCTCAATGGTCAGACATAGCTTGTGGGCACCTGAAGATTTTCCTTCAGTCATTTTTAGCCATCCTGGTCATCTCTATCAATTACCACCAAGAACAACATGTGTCTCAGTTACTATTTCTGTGCCTCATTTGGAGCCTAAGAATCGTGAGCAAACCTGGATCCAAGGAACCATGATTCATGACTTTATTCATCCTTAGGTAAAGGCAGAGAGAGAAGTGAGGCAAGAGCAGACCTTTCTTGATTAGGCGACTTCTTCCTTTTCTTCAAACTTTTTCTACTTCTGAGCTCCTTGGAAGACATTCAGTATAATCTCCTGAGGCCTTGACGTTTTGAGAAAAAATGGTTGCCTTAAAGGGAATTTTCTTAAGGAGAATTCTGCTTTCTGGCTTGTTATAATCCTTTCTTGGGACATGAAGCATACATTCTGTCCCCTTCTTGCATGAAAAACACAATAGGAAAATGTTACTGCCACAGATTAATTATATTTGGAGTAAATGTCACTTAAAATAATGAAAAGCACTAATAAATGAATAAAATAAAGATGAAGCAAAGGTTTTAGGATTTCATCAAAATTACTTCAAAACACTAACAGCAGTTATTTGGAGGAAATAGTATACATTCATCTTTTCTCTGTTGTGCAGAGAAAAAATAAAGGCATTTTTGCTTTGGCATGAAAAAGGAGAATCAAGATGGATTAACATGGAATCAGAAAAATCTGGATTAGTTCCTGAATTTTCAGTATATGTAGGGGTCTGAATTTCTCTCTCTCTCTCCCCCTCCCTCCCTGTCTGTTCCCCTACCCCCCATCTTCCCTCTTTATTTCACATCTCCTGTAATGCTTACATAGTATTGTCTGTGTTTCATGATTCAGTGTACTATGTTGTGTTCACTTTGTGTCAGTGAACAGCAGACTATAAGTGATGTTTTGTTTTTGTCTTTATGGCAATTCCTGTTTAGCAAGGGAGAAAGAAATTAACTAAAGAGAAGTTTAACTCCATGTTAAACTTAGATAACAGTAACAAAATCTATGAAGGAAAATATGTGATGATGCTCAGAATAGATTTGTCATCGAGGACTAAGAACTTCTATGAAGGCTGGAGAACACAGTTTAGGTTGGATTGGGATGGTTTTACAGGTTTGATGTCAAGTATCCCAAAAAGACAGAATGAATGGGATGGTTAAGTCCTTGAGCTGGGAAGGTAGCCTGTTACCCTCAGGAACTGAAAAATTTTCAATGAAAACAGAAAACAAGAGTGAAAGGAGAAAGGATGGACAAGAAGACAGGGATCAAATTACCTAGGATTCTGGAATATAAAAATATGACTGTCTACCTTAACACTAATAGTAAAGCAAGATAGCTTTATTTAAGGTTAAAATATGGCGTCTTCATCACATTTTAAAGTGTCTATGACAAAACTCATGGAGTATCTTCAGCATTAATATAAGATTTGAAAGTGATCAGAGGGTCATACTAAAGTGAACTGTATTTAACAACTAAATGTTCAATAATATAAGCCACTGCATTCACACATAGATACATACACATGTGTATGACAATGAGATAATGAGATAATTCCTGTATGTATGTGTGTGAAGTATATATATGTGTACGTATGATGTAGGTGTAGATGTATCTGTATACACAGATCTACATCCAACAGGAATTAAATGACCATCCACCTATTTGGTATGTCATTTGAATTAATGTTACCTTGAGAGAGAGTTTACAATTCTAGGGACATGTTGTACGTAGGGACTCCATGATTCTTTTTAGCAACATCCGCAGTCTCACCAAAACTTGTTCATTCTGGTTCTTTTTGATATGGGATACGGTGACAGGAATGAGGTAGCATCTCATGGTGATTTTGATTTGTATTGCTCTCATAGTAAGTTACGATGAGCATTTTTACATGTGCCTGTAGTCCATCTGCGTGTCTTCTTTGGAAATTGTCTATTTAGTTATTCTGCCGATACAACAAAACCTCAAGACAGGGCCTCCCTGGTGGCACAGCAGGTTAAAGTGCTGCGCTATGGAGCTGTTGGCAGCAGGGACACAAGTTTGATGCCCAGCCTGGGAGATTCCCACCTGGTGCGGCAGATCTCTCCTGCCTCGCCCGCTGCTCCCCTCAGCAGTGTATTTCCATTGATCTGCCTGTTCTGCTCCCCGCTCTGTCTCTGGTGAACCCTCTCACCACCCCTTGCCTCTGGCCTGCACCCCAGCTTGTATGCATAAAATAAAAAAAAACCTCAAGAGACATAGTTAAATAAATAATTGGAGACATGAAGAAATGGAAAAATATTCCATGTTCATGGATTGCAAGAATTAACTTTGTTAAAATGGTCATTTTTTTCTCATCTTACCCACGTATTCAGTGCAATCCCTAATAAAAATTGTGCTGATATTCTTCAAGAATATATCACACACATTACTGAAATTTGTTTGGAAACACAGTGGACCCTGAGTAGCCAAAGCAATCCTGACAAATACAGAAGAATGGAGGTAATTCTTTTCCAGACTCAAATTGTATTATAAAGCAATAGTAATCCAACGAATATGGTGTTGGAATAAAAACAGACAGATCGATCAATGGAATAGAACTGAGAGTCCAGAAATAAATCCTCACATTTATAGACAGTAACTTTATGACATAGGAGACAAGAATAGACAATGGAGAGAGGAACATTTCTTCAGTAAATGGTGCCGAGAAAACTAGACAACTATGCAGAAAAATAAATAACCAGATCTCTCTGGTTTTATTCAGTGGATGAAGGACTTGGGTGTAATTTGGAATACTCTGTAGGTGAGATGTTTGTCTCTCTCACTGCCTTTAAGGATTTTTTTTTTATTAATGTTAATTTTCACACTTTTGACAGCACTGTATCTTGATGTGAATTTTTGGTGGTTTGTCCTGTTTCTGGTTTCTTTAGTTTCTTGAAACCGTTTATATCTTTTGCTTAATTTGGGGAATTTTCGTCATTATTCCTTCTCTTCTTACAGCCTTCTTGTGACACAAACATTAGATATTTTGTTATTCTCCTGCATGTACCCGAGGCTCTGTTTACTTATTTTCAGACACTTTTCTATCTGTTGTTCATACTGAGTAGTTTATTGTCTCATCTTCAAATATATTGATTTGTGTATATATATTTACATATATATACATTTAATTTATGTTTGTTTATATTTATAGTCCAGGAGTTTAGTTGTTTTATGGGGAGGATAGAAAAATATGTCTTCTCTATCTTCATGGAATCAGAAGTAATAATGGCTGACCATTTCGTAGGCATGATGGAAACTAGAAAATGAAGATGATACTTTTAAAATAATAAAATGGAAAAATGTGAAGCTTCAGCTTCACACTTATGATTGTATATTTTCTCCTGGTATCTTATATGTTAATTAAAATGTAGGGTATGGGTCCTCCCTGGTATGCATAAATAAATAAATCTTTAAAAAATTTTTAAATTTGGGGTATGAATATGTGTCCTCTTGCAATATTTTAATAATGGTGGAGAAGAGGATGTCTTTGTAAAGGAAAAGATCTAGAGGAAGTGCCAGTTTCCTGGCTAAAAAATTATGGGGATTTATTTTAAAAAATATGTCATGCTATAGTTATTTTAACATAGTACTTTCTCAGTACAAGTCACAAGTGAAAATATCAGAACACTGGAAAAAGAACCATGTTCTTTGGAACACTTATTTTCTGATAAATACTCTATCCTATTGTGGTATTTTTTTGATAAACAATCCATCACATTGCAGAAATTTAGTGACCAGAGTTTAACATGTCTAAAATATTGTAATGATTATTTTGCATTCATTTCAAAGAAAAGGGACTAATATAATTCTATGACTATAGAATACCAGTAGGATGCATGGGTACTTTGACAGTCTCCATAATGCTGTCATTTAAAACTCAGTCATGATATGGAGAGAACTGGGGAGACATGGTAAGCCAGGTGGCATATCAGAGTGCATTTTTCTTCTCTGGAGGAAGACACAGGATCAAAGCTCAAGTATGGCTTGAATTACTAATTCTAGAAGCTGGAAAGAGTATCCAAATCTGAAATTTCCAAATGACAGCTTAGATGCAGATTGCCAAATTTTATTTCTCTCCTGCTGTGCTACTGAAAGCCAAGATTAACTCAAACTCAACAAAGGGACTCTTCACGTGATCTGCAGTATTTCAAATCAAGAAACGCATTCAGGGCTGGCACCATTAAACCGAGAGCAGCCTCTATGCCATGGATCTGCCCGTTCCAGTCTCCCCCGTGAGACCCTCGCACATGTGTAGATCAGCTGACTCTGCTTCCCACTCTTGGTTTGAGAAAAGGGACTAGGAGAAAAGATGCTAGTTCAACTTGTAGTATTTATGGGATCATATTATTTTCATTAACTATGTATGTGTGTAATTCAGTGAATGTGTTAGCACTTGGAAACATCTGAACCACATTAAGGGATAAAATACAGGCTCAGCTTTGACTAAGATTGCCAAATTGCCAACATTTCTAGATTATTTTGCTAAAAAAATAAATAATGTGCCTGAATAATTCCCAACATCTGGATATTTGTAAATAGATGTAGGAACAAGCTCATGTTTCAGCATCATGTACAATTGGTGACACTGAAGAATTAATCCTGATCATTATTCCTTGGGAACATTGACCAAGAAACTGTAACATTACAATTTCATCATAATAACTTGAATTTTATTGTGCTTTATATTTTTTTCAGACTGTTTTAACATGTCCAATTTTGTTTTCACTCTGTGAAAATGTTAAAAGACGTGGATAAAACATGGTGAAGGGGTTCTACCAAGGTCATCCTTGGTTTCATGCTGATGAGAACAAAATTTAATTAAAACGTATTCATTTTTCTTTCCCACAATCCCATACCATGGAATTGAGCACAGTGAAGATGGTTGTGAAGTGCACAAACCGAAAAACACCATATTTCAATTCTCTTTAAAAAAATATTTATTTATGCATGCAAGAGCTGGGATATAAGCCAGAGGAATAGGGGAAGGGGTGAGAAGATTCACCAGAGACAGAGTGGGGAGCAGAACAGGCAGATCTACTAAAATACACTGCTGAGGGGAGCAGCGGGTGAGACAGGAGAGGTCTGCTGTGCCATGTGGGTCAGCGCCCTGACCCAGAATGGAACTCGGGCTGCAGTGGCTGCCAATAGCTTCACAGTGCTGAGACTTAACTCCTTGTGCCACCATGGAGGGACCTGTTCTCATTTCTAGGGTATTACTATGACACTCCCAAGAAAAATACTGTAAGGAGTATAAACTGCACATAGCTAGAGAACACCTTTCCTACAGACTTATAGTAAGGAATTTTTGAGCAGAATGAAACATATAGGTCAGTACTTAAGAAGTGAGGAGACTTAAGCTCAAAGGAGATTTGTAACTTAGGTTTACTCCAGGGTAACCCAGGGTAAACTCCGAGCTGGTACTAGAACTTTCAGTGACTGGGGTCAACTGTATTTGCAGATCAGGACACATTAAATTCTTCAGTTGGAAACAAATGGAGAAAATTCCTAGCTGATGAGAATGAGATGCTTCTTAGGAAGTAAGACTGGCTATATTCATGCTCATATTTTCCCAAGATGATTATAAATAATTTTAATCACATTTTGGAAAAGTTAGGATGTTTTCTCTCTTGCACTCCATCTGGACAGCACTCTTGCGGCAGCAACATTATTCTGTTCTTTCTATTAGGACACAGGACCAGAGGCACCTCGTCCCAGAAATAGTGTTTGTTGTAATAATTTGGGGTTAAATGTATTTTTTTCTCTAGGAATCCTACCTGAATTGATTCAGTCATAGTCACCTACCAGGATGTTTATTTTATAAACTTTGTACTTTTTCTCTAGATGTAAACAATTTCACTTAAAATGAAATACACCCATGACGTGTAAATTTGATTTTAGTGCATAAATAAAAAATGTATAAAGAATTATTTAAGCCTCAGGGGTAAGTTAACGGAAGACTAAAATTATAAGAAATGAAAAGTGTTTCTGATTCAAAGTAAAGCTATATTTTACAGTGCTTTTTCAAAGCTCTACTTGTAAATCAGTGTTATATTTTTCAGCACATATTTTATTATTTATTATTTTATCATGTATATATCTTTATACTCACTACTTCTCTACTCAGTTTAATTAGTTACTCTTATATTTATGGGTGAACATTTTCAATCCAATACTAGTAATGGCATAATCTATAAAATAATATGACATGTTTTTAGGTACATAAAATTAATTGATGCAAAATAAAAACTTTTTGCATTAGTGTGTTAATCTAAATGCAGCCAACAAAACTTTAGTTTCCTTTTACCGCTTTCTCAAACTGTATTGATTTATTTTTCCACATAAACTTTGGCATAGATATGTCACATCCTGATTTTTCCTTTAATTAACCACAATAGAAGAAAATGTCCTTTAACCATTCATAAAACTAATTTAGGTGGGAGCAAATCACTAAATTTTTTAGCTTTCCAAACAAGTCCACCTAAATACAACTGAGTAGTTCATACTTATTTTTAACTTGGGTAAATATTTTTAATTTATGTAAAGTTATAGCTGTTTCCGAAATCCTTGATTTTAGATCTCAAAATTTAATTTCATAAATGAACTGTTTTTTTCTGAAATTGAAAAATCACTGTTTTTACTGATTTTTGTCTGCAAACTTTATTATGCCTGTGGGTGCCTTTAATTACATTTGTTTAAAGTATGAAAGTTGTTGCTATTGAAACTTGGGTACACGTGTACAAACTAATGCTGTTTTCTATGCTACTTTGCTTGATAGAACTAACATATTTATCTTATCAACAATAATTCCAGTTTCTGGTTATGCATAGTCATTTCTTTAAAGATTTATTAATTTTCACATTTCATTAGAGAAAAAAAAGTTTTCTATATTAATAACAAGGCAGAGACCAAGAAGTCCTACTCTTTTCTTACAACGTATTGTATTTCAGAACATGTTGTCATTGAAAACATTGCATCTTTTATTATTCTGATAAAATATAGATGATGGACTTTCTAAATTACTTGGGATTATTGCTTATTCCTTCCCCTTATATGGCATAGTTACTGGCATCCATTTATCAGTAAATCAATATATGCTTACATTCTTATTAATTGTGACAAAAGGCAATTATCTAGATCTTTGGGTCTTTCTTTTGTGGGTCAATCTCTGTATTGGTGAGTTTATTTTTTTGATAAAGGTAAACCAGGGGAGTGTTCATTTATTTATTTACATGTCACTTAATTTCCATCTTAACTAGATTGCTTGGTTAGAGAAGTAAATGAATTATTGGAATATCATGTATCAGAACTTTGCTAGTATTGCCCCTTGCCAGGAATAAAATGTTGACAAATTTGATGTAAAATAGATTTTTGATCCTTGGAGTAAAATAACCCAAAACCGAAACTAGGACAATCTTAATTTAAAGGTGTTGTCTTTGTGAGTTTTGTAATATTGTTTACAAGTTGTTAGCTTTTTAAATGTCTTTTTTTCTATCTGAATTTTTAAGAAGACTATTTAGCATATTATACGACATTAAAGCCAAAAATATTTGCTATTTTTCTTTTCATGTATATACATTCATTTACCCTTAGGATTTAGTTGTACTAAATCCACTAGTCTACTGTAAACTTTAAACTTCAGGGTGTGGGCTGGGGGTTGGGGGGACATAAGGGGGTGGGGATCATCAGTAAATACTAAAGCATTGTCATGCAATTGTTATACTATGTTTATTTATGAATTACCAGTGGTTACTATAACTAAGCATTAAATTGGGCCATTTTGCATACATTAAAATTGATAAGTGAAATTTGAGATTTATCAATTGTAATATGCTTAGCAATTCATTATTGGTAGATCCAACCATGCTGTTACAAAATACTTAAAACACAGGAATAAAAAGTATGAAAGTGCTTCATTGACATATATCACCACAGTGATTTAACATATTTCATTAGGTACAGTATTTATTTCAGGTCACTTTTGCTTTAACAGATAAATATTGTTTAATAACCCTTCTACAATCTTGTCTCTTCCTCCCAAGAGGTAACCATTATTATCAAGTTAGGGAGTCTCCTTGCAATTCATGTGTTGTAGGTAGATATCTGTCTCCAACAACATCTATTTTTGTTTTTTCTTCAATATATTTGCAATTGACTAAATGCTCTATCATCTTGCTCTTTGATTTTTTTCTACTATAGGCTTTTTAAAGATATATACCTTGAAAGATATACTACAGGCCAAATTAATTATACAATTTCATTACATGGTGGTCATATTTTATATATTTATTCTGCAAGTGATTCATAATTATGTAATATCCATTTTTTATTGATGCAAATATGCTAATAAAGGCTAACCCTTTCCTAGTTTATTTACCTGGAATTAAATTTTTTTGATGGCAATGGGGTTCCAGATGTGTGTCCTTCCTAGAGTAAAGAATGGGCTCAACTGACTGCTCACACTGAGAATTAAAACACTTGGAATGTTTCAATATCTCTTACTTCCTGGGAAGAGGCACCAGATAATTAAAAAAAATCATTATACAAAACTGGAAGCACTTTAAATAGTTTCAGTATAATCCTCTGGGTTCCTTCCATAAGGCAAATTATTTAACCTGGATTCACCTGCAGATACTATATTCCAAGCACTGGAGTGACTTTTTTTTTTTTTTTTTAAAGTCATCCATCCATACATACAAGCTGGAGTACAGGCCAGAGGCGTGGGGCGGCGAGAGGGTTCACTAGAGACAGAGTGGGGAGCAGAACAGGCAGATCAGAAACACACCGCTGAGGGGAGCAGCGGGCGAGGCAGGAGAGGTCTGCCGCACCATGTGGGATTCTTCCGGGCCGGGCTGCGAACTCGCATCGTGCGCTGCCAACAGCTCCACAGCGCCGCGCTCAACCGCTGCGCCACCAGGGAGGCCCCTGGAGTGACTTTTTTTAAAAGGTTGTCTCACCCAAAACATTGGGAAGATCAAATTATCAATCCTGTGTGAAAATCAATGGAGATTTATTTATTTATGTATACAAGAACTGGTTCGTAGGCCAGAGGTGTGGGATGATGAGAGGATTCACCAGAGACAGAGTGGGAAGCAGAACTGGTGGATCTACTGAAATATACTGTTAAGGAGAGCAGCAGACAAAACAGGAAAGCTCTGCTACACCATGTGGGTTAACTCCCTGGTGGGGATAGAACTCATATGGCAGTGGCTGATAATAGCTTGATAGCGCTGGGATTTTAACCCCTTTGCCACCAGGAGTTCCATTTAAAGGAACACTACCTGTAATCCATGGTAGAAATCCACTGAACAGCAGATGATGCCTCCTATCTAATCCTCTTTCCTCGGTTTCTTCTAATTCATGCCTAATTTGCTCCCCAGAATTCACTTCAAAACAAATATATGATCATGCCTAGTCCTAACTTAAAAACCACTGTATAAATTTGAACCCCATTTACTTTTCATTTTTCCACCCTTCTCGCTTTGTTCTAAATTCCATTTAGAACTTTATACCTTTTAATCATGTAAAGTAACATGTAAAAGTCAGTTCCAAATTTCACGTTTTCTATGAAGGTTTCCTGGTATTTCTCTAGAAGGTAATCCCTCTATAGCTACAAAATATTTTTCAATATTTATTGTAATATTTGGCATCTGTCTTTTTTTAGCCTAAGATTCTGAGCTCCAAAGACAGCTTATTTAACAAAATATAATTTCAAAATTTTAAGAAACTGTAATGATATCTAATTCATCTCTGCAAATTAAAGGTATTCAGTAGACATGTTCTCAATGTAGCGATGAAAGCTCTATTATTTAACGTGTTTTGTGTTCACTGAACATTTATCGAATACATGCATGTGCTAGCTTGTGTTCTCCTTGGTGAAAATATAACTAAGCTACTTAAATCTCCCCAAATAAAATGAGGAGTATATGTTCCCCCTCCCCCTATCATTGCCTGTGCTTTGGGTCTCTGAATTATTAGTTAAGCCTATGATCAGAGAACAGAGAAAAATTAAGGGACCTCTCCTGAAATTTAACTAATGAGAAGCTCCTCTAAACCATATGGTGACAATATTTCCATACAAAAGATGTGAATGCACATAATATAGGAAATTATCTAATTTACCTCCTGAACTCGAGAAGAATAGTTTGAATGGGTAATGCTGGGAGGGTGATAATAACCTTGAAAGATTGGACCCCAACCACAAAGATAGAGCTGGGTCCCAGTCAAAATGTTTCACCTCGCAGTATAATTTAGTCTTGCCCTTTGCAGCTCTCCACCAGCGTTATATTTATGACAGCAGAGACTGCAGCTAACTTTCCCCAAACACTTGCACCATCGAAACTTCCACTCACAGGAAGGAAAAGAAAAAAAAAAAAAAAACTCTTCAAATCATGTGTCCTTGGACAGACTACAAAGACCTGATCACAGCATTCTTGTCATTTCTCTCTTTTTGAGAAATATAACTATAAGCTACTCTTGAATTATGAGAGAGGAGACAGTGTATGTTTTCTACTTTAAATGCAGTTTAAGGTGGAGTTCTCTGGAACAAAGGCAAGTCAAAAATAGCTGAAAGAGTTGAAACTCCCCCTTGTCTGCTATATATTGAATAGAGTTATTAGTAATCAGAGTGGTTTTCAAATGCTTGAAGCAAAACTGCAGAAGTGTTTACTTTTATAAATACTTTGCAGGCAATGGGAGTGTCAAACCGAGGGTACGATTTGTTCAGTTAGGATTTTGAAGATTGATGAACTATTGGGTGCCATCTTAATTGTTTAATTCATTTAGATTATTATTTTTTTAAGATTTTATTTATTTATGCATACAAGCTGGGGTACAGGCAAGAGGTGTGTGGTGGTGAGAGGGTTCACCAGAGACAGAGTAGGGAGCAGAACAAGCAGATGGACGGAAACACACTGCTGAGGGGAGAAGCAAGCGAGGCAGGAGAGGTCTGCTGCGCCATGTGGGATGTCCCCCTCCAGGCATCGAACTCACTTCACTGCTGCCCACAGCTCCACAGTGCAGCGCCTAACCGCTGCGCCACCAGGAAGGCCTTCATTTATATTATTTTTTAAAAGGGACAGAAATTAAATGCAAAAAAAGGAAATAGAACAGCTTGATATTTCAGGTGAAGTGCCATTCTAGAACCTTAACTGGAAACTCATTAAAATGTAGCATTTGATGTAAGAGATATATTATCATAATATTAAGATTGGGTTTGGATCCAAGAACACTTTGGTTCAAATCCTGTTGTCAGCATTTTATTTACCTTGGGCAAATTGCTTAACCCACTATGTCTCAGTTTACTTATCTGTAAGATATTTGTATGTTTATTATCACCTAAATTTTTAGGTTGATGGAAATGGTCCATCTTCATTGAGAATATTCTTTCATTCCATTATTTATTCACAGTGTTGCAGAAGATAAAATATCTTCTATGTTAGAAATGAGATTCACAGGGAATACTAGAAATATTTTGAAAATTGTTGTAGAGATGTTGTATCTTTAATGAAGTCATAAATTAACTCTCAGACTTTGAATTCATATACTTTATAGAGAAGCAATTTATTGCAAAATTCCATGCACAGAATTATTGCCAAACTCCCAACCCAGATACATGTTGGTGTTACTTATGTGAATAGCTCTACACATATCTTTAAAATGCGACAAGTTCTTAAGGGGCAAGGCAAAATTATGCAAATGATGCAAATATCAAGGTGGATGTACTGATGGTGGCATAAAAAGAAAAACTAGCATTTACAGTTCAGGTCATTTTTAACAAATGGAAGCATGATACTATTGTTCTGG
This sequence comes from Scalopus aquaticus, assembly GCA_004024925.1. Taxonomy (NCBI): domain Eukaryota; kingdom Metazoa; phylum Chordata; class Mammalia; order Eulipotyphla; family Talpidae; genus Scalopus; species Scalopus aquaticus. The sequence continues at coordinate 49,427 of PVIJ01000821.1, forward strand.
GTAAAGCAGAAATCATATGTATAACACATAAAGAAAATGATAGTTAATTAGAATTTATAGCACACATTTATCTAGATGAAAGAAACTATCTTGGTGCTAGGTAAATAAATATCTGTACAAATGAGTGGAAATGAATGGATTACACGATTTCCAATCAGCAAATCTGGCAGAACTTTCTGTCTGTCTAGGAAACATTGCTGAGGCTTATTCTCTGATGTTGTACATAAAATGTATTGCTTAAGGATACATATTTACTAAGACGTCTAATCTGCTTAGATGTCTTTTAACTTCAATATTGAATAGGAGATCTGGTGAACACTAACTTTGTTAAAAATAGAAAAATATTAATTGGGAAAAGTTTTGACAACATGATTTTTATGTAAAGAACACAAAGTGGCTAAATTAAAGAAAATATATGTGTGTATATATGTAGATATATAGATATATAAGAGTGCCACTCTTTAGAATTTTATTTCATGACTTAAAAGATCTGGATCAAATTAAGACTTCAGCCCCATTATAAACCGAACATGGAGTTTAAAATTACCCTTGAGTCAGAAGAGAGGAAAAAAATATACAGTGATTTCCTTAAGGAACATTTTGCTTTGTATATAGCAAAGATGGCAGATTGGATATCACACTGATCTCCTTTTCTTGGACCACAAATAGACCATATTCCCCAGGGGGACTTGCTGTTTATTTGGTGATGTGCTGAGTTCTAGGAAATGGAGTAAATGTCAAGTTGACAGGACCACTTCCCAAAATAGATCATCACAAATACCTTTGCTCAGTCCTCCTCCTGTAGCTTCTTTTAGCTTTGTGTAGATGAGAATGGGAAACTTGAAAACATGTGAAAAGTTATCTAAGTACCCATGGAAGGGCACTGGGAAACTTAAGATGGGAGAATCCAAATGCCCAAATCACTTCTTGAAGGAAAACTGATCACCAAATATAGACACACATGCATGGGCATGCATGTTCTCTATTTATTAGTTACCTACATGAGAAATAAATATCCATCATGTTTAACATATTACCTCTTCTTAGTTTCTATTACATGTGATTTTATTGTATATTTATTGTGAATAATTAATACGTGTTGAAATGTACACCCAAATATGATTGAGAAATTACTGTAATCTGAGGCAGTTTCCTCATGAACTTTTCTAGCTAATCACTTGCTCTCCTGAAAAATAACCACTATTCCAGTTAATAGCCCTATAGATTATTTATTCTTATTTGGAAATCCATACAAATGGAGCCATATGACATCTTTCTTTTCTTTTTAAGTAGCTTCCTTCATAAATATAATATTAGTGACATATTTCCATGTTGTTACTGTAGAAGTAGCAAATCCAGGGTTGATTGAGATCTCCACTTGCTCAATGTCTGCACTAAAAGTTGGCCTGTCTTTTTAATGTATCCATTCTAGTGGGTAGAAAAAGTTATCTCATTATTGTTGTAATTGCATTTTCCTGATGATTAATGACGTTGAGCACTTTTTTGATGTACTTGAGAGTTATCTTATGTTGTGGTTAAGTGTTATCTTATTTGTGAAGTCTCTTTCCAAATTTATATTTATTAGGTTTTAGTTCTTTATATAATATGAATATAAGGTCTCTATCAAAATGTGTGTTGGCAATGTGTTCTTCCATTATATGTCTCACCTCTTTCATCTATTAAGGATGTCCTTTAATGAACAGAAAATTCTCATTTTAACAAATTCCATTTATCAATTTTAGGGTTCTGTTTTTTAAGTCATAAGAAAACATTATATTGTCATAAAACTATGATATATACTTCTGTAGTTTCTTCTAGTAATTTTATAATTTTAGGTTTTACAGTTAAGTTCTGACTTTTATGTATGAGGTAGGGTATAGGATTCTTTCAGAATAATCCAGTCGTCCTATCACTTTTTAAAAAATATAATTTATTTTCTCTATTTCATTATTTTTGTTATACCATCATTCTCAAAGATCAGTTTACCAGGTAAACAAGGATAAATATCTGGACTTTGCTTTTTATTTTTTTTCATTATTATAATTTCAATGTTATTCTGTTTTAATTATTGTAGTTTAAGATATATTGAATTCATGTTCTGTTACTCTTTTCAGTGATTGTTAGTTTAGATTCCTTTTATTTCCAAAAATTTAGAATACACTTATAAATTTCTTTTTTTAGTCCATACTTACTTTATTTTAAAAATTAATCTATTTATCTAAAATTGAGGTAATATTTGGGTACCCTCATCAGGCATTACCACCATAGTTCACCCACCACTAAATCATTCATTGTCAACCACCCGAGTCCAGTGTCCCTCTTTTATCCACCAAAAAGAAAGAAAAAGTAAAGGCCAACATTTAGTTAAAGAAACTCAAGAGATATACCATTCAATCAAAATACATAATACTCTTTGCAACTTGAATTATAATTGTATAAATACTCATAAGTATATGAATAATCTAAACATCATACACATGGATATTGTTTATTCCTATTTTTAAACATGTTTGCAGACTTCAAGATAGCACTTTAAAATAATTGGAAAGAGCCTCACTGGTGGCGCAAGGGGTTAGGTCTCAGTGCTATCAAGCTGTTGGCAACACTGCAGCATGAGTTCGATGCCTGGCCAGGGAGCTGACCCACATGGCACTGCAGACATCTCCTGTCTCGCCCGCTGCTCCTCTCAGCAGTGTATTTCTGTCTATCTGCCTGTTCTGCTCCCCACTCTGTCTCTGGTGAATCCTCTCACCACCCCACACCTCTGGCCTATCCCTCAGTTCTTGTATGCATAAATAAAAAAATAAATATATTTTTAAAAATAATAGGAAAGTAGGGCCTCCCTGGTGGCACAACGGATTAAGCACAGCACTATGAGCTATCTGCAGACACTGAAGCACAAATTCGTTACCCGGCCAGGGAGCTTCCCACATGGCACTGCAGACATCTCCTGTCTCACCCGCTGCTCCCCTCAGCAGTGTACTTCAGTAGATCTGCCTGTTCTGCTCCCCACTCTGTCTCAGGTGAATCCTCTCACCACCCCACATCTCTGGCTTATACCCCAGTTCTTGTATGCATGAAATAAATAATTCTTTAAAAAAATAGGAAAGTGATAGGATAGGTAGATAATACATTCTTTCTAATATGATTAAATATGCATACCATGCCACCGCCTGTGACATATTCATGCCAACTTCTTGAGTCTAATTTCAGTAGAACCTTTGGCTACAACTTCTAATTTAAACCAAATGTCATGGTGAGAGGAACAAATAGAACAGCAATTAAAAAAAAAAAAAACAGGACAAAGACAGAATGTGGAATTCTGTAAAACTGTAAATAAGTAACTATAAATATGTTCCAGAGCAACGAGACAACAACCAAGTAATATGTGTGTGCATCTAAATCCTGACTGGAGCAAATTGTGAAGAAGATGTGGAATGGGGGAAATTGAGCGTGGCCGTGTAATGATATTTAAAATGCCATATTGATTTTGTTAGGTGTTATAATAGTATTATGATCATGTAAGGATTATTTTAAATTCAATTTTCTAACAGGTAATAGTCACTGGGTATGATACAACATTGCAGTCATTTAGGGAAATAGTATTTTTCAGAGGTACAGCCTGTTTTATTTAAAAATATATTATATGGGGATTTCTTTAAATAATACCTCAGCAAAAAGCAAATATAACAAAATATAATTTTTTCATCGGAGCTTCATATTCATTATTGCTCTCCAATCCACACTTATGGATGTCTGAAGAAATCATAATAAAAAGTTCCATATAAAAATAATATTAATAGCATGCTTTACCAGCATTTTGCCTACCATAAGTAGCACCCAGTTGATTAATATCTCTTAAACGTTGCTATCTATTTATAGAAACTGATTTGGCGATATATTTACTAGGAAATATTTTGCTAACTCTTCATATTTATCAGTATGTGCACATTTTTGAAAGTTGTATAAAGGTCTGATTTTTATATTACCACCTAATTTAATTCAATCAATTTCCTAACAATTCTGAACAGTAAGAGACTAATTTTAATAAATACTCAGTTTTTAAAAATCACTTTAAAACATAAAACAAAATTACACATTGATATTTCTGTGTTATTGCTTAATAGGTACTTTTCATTAAATAATTGCTTTTTCTTAATATCAGCAATGAGGCTTATTTTTTGTCTATCAATAGTTTTAACAAAAAAAGGTAGAAAAAAAATCTTAAAATTCAAGGTATTCTGGTCTCCTGACTCATGTAGTCATTATAGATGTGTTGTAAAATGAAGTCATCTTGCTAAGAATTCTTGGAAAAGAAGGTAAAGTTACTGTGATTGCTGTATCTTTGATGGCTGAAAATCAATATAATAAATTACATATTTTATAACCACATATAAATGCATTAGATACATTCTGATCATTCCTCACATTCTTGTAAATTTCCCTAATGCAAGTTGTTTATGTTCCTCTATAAACAATTACTTTCCGGATAGCTAGTTTTTTTCTTTAGCACACAGTTAACTATATAATCTTTTACATGCCATAAATTTACACCTAAATCATCGCTCATTTATAAAGCTCTAGTCACATTCAAAGTTAATTGGAAACTCGAAATTTCCCCTAAATCTCATACCATATAAAGGTCAGTGAAGAGGTAATATAATTATTTGGAAAAAATAGGATATAAGGTGAGGTTCTTAATAAACCATTTTATCTAGAGCTGCTTTATTTTACAAATATATATATATATATTAATGTAAGATCAAAATAAATAAGTCTGATAATTTAGAGGAGATTTTAGGTAGAGCAAGCAACAGCTAGATGGCTGAATAAATGTCTCTAAACTACTCAGTTTTATTAATGGTGACAGCCACTTTAGGGTTCAAAGGGACACAAAATTATACAGAAAGGTGACCATGGAAAGAGAAAAATATATATTCTGATTTGAAATAAATCAACCTGGTTACAAAGAAGTGGGCTTAATTCTTTCTTATCAAATTGTTCTTAATGGATTATAATGCTAAATGAAAATTTCCCCATCTGTGCTGAAGTAGGAATGCATCTATCATCTTTGATCCATAATTGTTCTTTAAGTGTTCCTTATCCCTTACTTCTGGGTCCTAGCATGGAGTGAACAAAAAATTTCTCATCTGAAGCAGAACACATTTGAGAATGCCAGAAAGAATGTTGAAGATTTGCACCAGTATAAGAAGCATAACCAGGAAATGCCCTGGGTAAATGGGAACATCTGCTTAGCTTCTCCTTGACCCTTCTGTTCTGGACCAGAGCAGATTGATGCCTTGGCCAGTCTCCTAGAACATGCTTGTTTGATCTCTACTGCCAGAGCAGGAGTTTGGGATATAGGTCTTTACTACAAAATCATCCAGTTCTAAGAAAGTCTGTCAAGTATTTGCCACACACAGAACTTAGTTATTAGACCCTCTGGCAGTTTGGTCAAGCCCACAGATTCTTTCGCCACATCCTTGCTTTCAGGTTCCTTAAGTATTGCTAACTTGACGTCAGCTTACGTTCTCAGGGATGAATGCTTATCCCTCTCCATCTTCTCTTCCTGAATTTGAAGTCTTCTCCCCCAAGTGAGAAGCTGACATCCACACTAGTCAACCCCCTGATTCTCTGTCTCTTTTGTGTGTGTAGAAGAACTGGGCTATAGAACAGAGGTGCGGCTGAGGGGGGCGGGTATGTGTGTGAGAGGATTCACTAAAGACAGAGTGGGGAGCAGAGCAGGCAGATCTGCTGGAGTACACTGCTGAGGGGAGCTGCGAGCAAGACAGGAGAGGTCTGCTGCTCCATATGTGGGTCAGCAGGACCCACATATGGGTCTTGGCCAGGATCTAACTCAGGCCATAGCAGTGGTAGTACTGAGACTTAACCCCGAGGCCACCAGGGAGCCCCCTCCCCCACTTTATTTTTTTAGATGTTTTATTTATTTTTGTTATTCATATCTTTTTACATTATTGTGTATTCCCCATAAGTTGCCCACCACCAGTTTACCCGTGGAGCCATCACCATAGTCCCCCCTGCTCCCCTCTTCCCCACTCTTGAGCCCTTACCCTCCCCTCCTTCCCTGCTGAATGTCGCTTTCTTATTTGGCTCCCCTATATTCCTGTTATAAGTGAAACCATTCGATAATTTTCCTTTCTTTCTGGCTTATTTACTTTTTAAAACATTTTAAAAGGATGGGTGCATTAGGATAAGGAGGAAGTAAAAAGAGGCACAGTCAGAGGTGGGCGGGAGTGCTGCCTCTACTCTCTTGCTAAGGGAAAAGGTTTGTGCGAAGAAACACCTTCAGTCACAGGTGGAGAAGAGCCGCTCCTTCCTGACTCTAACTAGCCATGCTCCCCCAAACAGGATGATGTGTTTCCATAATGAATGGCTTCAGTCTTCCTTCCTCTGTTTTCTGGCTAAACTACAGAAAGATCTAAAATGAGTGGTCCCACTTCTTACCAGCCATGTATGGCTCTTGAGTACTTGAAATTGTTTTGTCTAAATTGAGGTGGAGTCAAAATATAAAGCACCTCCTAGATTTGGAAGACAGTATGGGAAAGTAATGTCAACATCTCACTAATAACTATTTACTATACTTCGAAATGATATGTTGGATGTGTCTGATTGGGTTAAATAGACTCTATTACTAAAATGCACTCACGTCTTAAAAATGTTTTTAATGCCTACTAGAAAATTTAAAAGGATAGGTGTCCATGTTTTAGCTCCTGTTAGATTTCCTTTGGGCAGTTCTGTTAAAGATTGTTCTACTTAGACTCTGCCCATCAATTAATGAGTGCCTTGTCTTTATTTTTATTTTACATTTCACTGCTTCAGGTGACCGGAGGAAATTATGACTTCCAGGACACCTGTTTCTTTCTGCAGTCTTTTGGTAAACCTTGCCATGAAACTGCAATAGCATAACAATCTAGAACCTGCTGCAATGTCAGTGGGCTGTGCACGGTAACATCTAGTGCTGTCTACACACATCCTCAATAGATTTCCGGCAGAACCTAACAGACACACCTGCCATGAACACAGTATACTTTAAGACAGGCAGATGATGGTAGTTTGGGCAATAAGGTCACACTTTTCTGTTAATTTGGGGAATGTATTCCATAGAACCTAAATTGACATTGGGCAACACATACTTTTACTGATGGAAATTATAAGATGCACAGTACACCACAACCCACTTTGCTGTGTAGATCACAACTGCCAAAAAATGTCCCATTAACTGTAGATTGCTTCCTTTTTTTTAAGATTTATTTATTTATACATGCAAGCTGGGGTACAGGCCAGAGGCGTGGGGCGGCGAGAGGGTTAACCAGAGACAGAGCGTGGAGCAGAACAGGCAGATCAGAAATACACTGCTGAGGGGAGCAGCGGGCGAGGCAGGAGAGGTCTGCCGCACCATGTGGGATTCTCCCTGACTTGGGCATCGAACTCGCATTGCGCGCACTGCCTACAGCTCCACAGCGCAGCGCTCAACCACTCTGCCACCAGGGAGGCCCCTGCTTCCTTTTTTGTTGCTCTCCCTGCTCCCCTAAAATCAATGGCAAAGTTGAGTTTTCCTGCTCGAATAAAATAGGATTATTATTCCTATTTGCAGATTATAAGCACTTATAATAATTTTATTATCTCATACTCTGCATCGTGTATGTTATATAATAGCTATATGTTCTCATCTACATGTACATGTGTATGTATATAGCTATTTACATTGGGTCCTTTCCACCTGTTGTTATCAGTTATTCTCTAAAAGGTAGTTTCATGGCATGTATTTTGGGATACCATTAGTCAATATCAAGACTTAAATTATGATCAGAAGTAATTGGACCATTACTTAATGTAACTATCTTTACTGAAATATTAGTACATGCCTCTCACACTTAACTCTGATAAAGAGTCAAAGAATATAAGCCCCTAATTTATGGATGGAAATTGACTTCTAAATTTACTACCCACTACCAATAAATAAAATGATTTTTAAATCCTGTTAATACTTCACATTGCTCACATTAGTTTTTGGTCAGTTTAATCCATCCCAGGAAATACTCTCGCATAAACATAGCTCAGGAAAAATGAATCATTGATATTCATTCCCCGCAAAAAAGAGAAAATGTGTGGAGATGACTCTGAATAACTACCTATCTTTATCTTCCCCATGTGATTCTTTTTCTGGTTTCCTTAATTGTCCTTAAGAAAGATGAAAATATCTGGCCTCCCTGGTGGCCTAGGGCTTAAGACTGAGCACTGTCACTGCTTATGGTCTGAGTTCGATCCCGGACAGGGAGTTAACCCGCTTTGGGTGCAGCAAACCTCTCTTGTCTTGCCCTCAGCAGTGTACTTGAGTAAATCCACCTGTTCTGCTCCCCATTCTCTCTGGTGAATCCTGTCATCGCCCGCACCCCTGGCCTACACCTTCGTTCCTCTGCACACACAAAAAAGCTGAAATATCATTCAAAACATTGCTGTTGGCTACAATCTAAAAATATATTATGAAGCCCAAATGTTGTATAACAATCAAGAGATCAGAGAGATGTAGAGAGATGGAGTCCTTATGTTAAGCTCTCCACTTACTCTTTCCTGCACTATAACTCTCCCACCAGCATTTATTTCACGTATCTAATTGTTAAGAAGATACTTGCTAAACATGGCGATCTGATCTAAATTTGGCACAAATAAACATTCATTAAGGTATTTTATTATCCAACATTCTAACTTGTGTGATTAGACCCACCTGTCCCCAAAATCCACAGTACAGAATAAAGTTAAATGTAATTTTTATAGTTCGAGGTGATGGAGGATTTCCGAAAACAGGGACAGTTGAAAGTTAAGATTATCAGAATGGGTAGTGCTTTCCCTGAACAATGACAGGTGAGAAGTGGCAATGCTGACTGACACAAGAAGAGGTCATCCGACATCACTTGCATAAATATGGAACAAAATGCTGTCCCTTTTGTTTTGTTTTTCTGATTCAACTTTGATGTTTGTTTTTGAAGAATTTGCACAAATTTGTTCATCATAGTAAGCAGGAACCAGTGAAAAGACTAAAGAAGTCTTCTTCCCAGTTGCTGTTTTTTTTTTAATATCATCACCACTGCAAACAACCTATTAATAAAGAGGAAAATATGACTTGAGATAACTTAGTAGACAATATGAAAATATGTGGCACTATTTTTTACAAGCAATACCACATGCCTATATAAGCAGCAACATTTATTATCTGGACATTTTTCAACATAGCAATTAATGTACCCACTATTTCTTTCAGAAACAACCTAGGGAGGGTAAAATACATCATTTACAGAAATGCTTTTAATTCTGCTATAATGAATTACCATTTACAACTTTATGAGGCCCCAACTGATTAGGGGTGTGTTTAGAGAGGGAGCAAGGGAATAACTTTATGTAGCAGAACATGAGAAGAAAACAAGTAAGTTATTCTCACATCTTCTTTGCAACCACAGCTGTTGTTTCAGCATTTGCAAACAAAACATCTGCACCAAATATAGTCAGGTATGTTTAACCTTCTAACTGCTGGGTGTACTATCAACTCTTCAATATTGAAATCAGTGCAGTGGGTCAGTGATTCTTCAATACTACAGAATTGGTAGTGGGTGTGTTGTGTGATATGCTCATTAAAACAATATTAATTAGGCCTTGCAAAAGTACATTTTAACCAATTATTACTTCATTTTCTTTTAAGAAATGACATAAGATACTATAATCTCTTGATTACATGGAAAAAAATGTGAATGTCTCAACCCAAGTGCTGCTTTATTTATATTTTTTGTTTGTTTGCTTGCTTGTTTTTGCCAAACATGTCAAAACCCTGTAGTTCATAGGAATGAATGGGATGTAAATGCAGAATAAAATTAGTGAAAACTCCTTAGCTACCACCTGTAAAGTTGGTCCACAAAAAAACATAATTTGGTTTAATATAAGTACCTTATGACCTAGATAAGAAAAAACATCCCCAGTCCTTTTTGAATGAGAAGACATCATTCAAGAACCTGCCTTCCGTATACATCCTTTTATTTAAAGTCAGTTTCCAAGAATGGAGTGACAATGTTAAGTAAGAATTTACTATATCTCAAAAGGCAGAGTGCATTGAATAGGCAGTGTGGGAAATTAAATGTGCCCTGAATTAGAAGCCAGAAAACTCACTTGAGTTCTCATTTGTCATTAACCAGTTTAGAGCCCATAGGGAAGTTTAATCACCTGGTGCCAGACTTTGAAAATAAAGACACAAGACAATACCACCTTAGATATATATATTTTTTTCTTGTTGTACCCTCTGTTCCACAGTCCTGCACAATTCATTCTTTTAGCAGCTCTTGATGATTTCCTATCAGGTTTTGGCCCTTTGTTCTTCTAGAAGTAGGAAAAACAGCCCCAAATCTGTCCATCATCATCACTGCTCTTGTAGATAAAAACAAAAGTGGATCTACTGGGTAACGGTGTGTGCTATGAAGCAACCAGCCTTGCAGAGGAGGTCCGTAGGCTTCCTTTAGAATAACTCATCAGGAAAGACCATCCAAGGGTGATACTTCAAGCTCAAGCTGAATGACAGATCTGGGGGGAAGGAATTCCAAGCCAAGAAACAAGTGCAAGAACTGAGAATCACAAAGAGAAAAGGAGAAAGAACGTTGATGATCAGGGCCCTGTAGGCAGGAGAAGATGTTAAGGGTGCAAGGCCAGTCTCTCAGAGGGCAGATCTTCGATTGGCACAACAATCAGCATTCCATGGGTGGATTTTCAACTTAGATGCCAAATAGTGGCATCAACTGTTTCACAGTTTGAAAAGATCACACTGATTGCTGCATGAAAAACCATTAGGAGAATGTTTTCCTTAGTGTTGCTATAAAGGAATATCATAAACTATGTATTATAGAAAACAACAAAAATTGTATTTTACTGTTCTGGGTCCTGGAGTCTGAGATTAGGCTGCCTGCTTAACCAGGTTGTGACAAGGAACCTGTTCCTGGCTGGCAGATGGTTTCTCCTTGCTGCTTCTGCAGGAAGAGAGAAGCTAACTCTCTCTCCTGTTTCTTTTTCATTTAAAGGGACTAATCCGACTAACAAGAGTACCACCCCCCTGACCTAATTACCTCCCAAATGTTTCACCTCCTTACATTATCTTGGAGGGTAGAATTTCAACATATGAATTTGGCTCAGGAGACACAAATGCTCAGGCTACATGGGGAGGGTGTGGAAGACTATCAGGTCAGTTAGAAGACTCCTAGGTTAAAAGTGAGAGCAGATTGGGGAGATAATGAGTGAATGATTCAATTAGGGCAATGTTTGAAATGTAGAGTTGATAGGTACTTCGGTGATGGTTTGCATTTAGGATGAGGAAGAATTCAAGGATACACTCCCAGCTTTTAGACTTGAGGAATTCAATGAAATGACACTGCTTACTTTACTGGAAAGGAAAGGCAGATGGAGAGTGGGTGAAGAGTTCTGTTGTAAACCAATAAATCAATGCTTTTAGACATCCAGAGCAGGTAGTTTTGTGTTGATGATAGCGCTATGGAAATGATAACTTATCAAGTGAGTCAAACCAAGAGAGGAATAATAACTAATTGCTGGTAATAGATTTTCTACAAGATGAGGGTAATGAGAATGTGTGAGCGGGTCTTAGGCAGATCCTGAGGTTTCAAGAAGAGGCTGGGATTTTCTTATATTGGGAAATGTGTTTTAGGCAAGTACTGGTTCTCAGATTTTCATGGTTAGAAACGTGATCTCTCTACACATGCCAAACTCATTTCTTTTTCAAGGAAGCGCAAACCAGTAAGTTCACTTAGGCTGACATATGAAGCCCAAATCATAATTTATTAGTTAATATATGCCAGTTATCAGGACCCATACTATTTAAAGTAAGTTTTTGTAAACACGGTAGGCATTGCTACAACTAAGACCAAATTTTGCTGAGATTCTTTCTTGTATTAATCCTTTAATGCCCGAGTTTTCATACCCACCCCATTAGAATGTCCTACGTGAAAAAATGAAAAAAAAACTTATGCTAATAGAATTAACTTGAGGTTGTCTTCCTCTCTCTAGTTCTCTAGGTGTGGCTTACCAATAGCTTTATAAATTCTTTGGTAAAGTTTTTTTCTTGTTTTCTATTGCACAACTTTGAAGTTTTTCTTGAATGGATGGTATTGATATTTATCTCTGCAATCATGAGTGAAAGATTGTTTTCCTGACCAATCCTTTATTTTTCTCATTGACATGATTTTCTATGAAGATATAAAATGCACTCAGTGAGATTTTGAATGTTGTTAATAACCCTATTACTTTAAGTGTATTTGAATACATGCAATTCACATGTTAATTTAATCTCTCAGCCTCTAGTAACAATTTTTAGTCTTAGGTGCAAATTCTGGTGGAAACCTGTATGTGCCCCATAAGATAACACATCACTTGAAGAAAATTTATGTGATGTTTATTTTTTCTATTATTCAAATAATCACCAAGAATAATTTTTTTCCACAACATGAATAAAAGAAATGTGTGTTCATGATAAATTTGAATTATCTATGAATTCAGTTAACCATATTTTCCCAGCCCCAATATGTCAGTGAAACAGTACTTTTCTGGGTTTTTTCCTTTAATTTGAGAACTCAGATGATATTATTTAAAAATTTATTTCTTCCAACTTGAGAACCCAGAAGAAATTATTTAAAAGTAATTGCCATTCATCTAACAACTTATGGATTACCCTTGAAGTTCAAAGTCAAACTGCTGTGTGTGGAATTTCCTGATTAGTAAATATTAAGCCAGGATTTGAAAACTTCTATTGCCTAATACTCAGTCTTATTAGACTGAGAGCCAAGGTTTCTTATTTTTTGCTAAGAAAAGAATTTTGTTAGATACTTTATAAGAAATATCTCATTTAGTCAACACATATGCAGGGTAAGTCTTTGCATTCTCTCACTTATATAGCAAAACAAACTGAAGAATATAAGGATAAAACATTTTGCTGAAATTCTCAGAACTTGGAAAGACTGGTACAGGATTTGCATGTGAAAAGTCCATAATCTCTAAGTGACAGTGCTCAATTACGGAAACTTAAATGTTCCGTGTTCTTCATTTTTATGACACCTCTGAAACATGGTGATTTCTCCAGAACTTTTTTTCCTCTAGCTTATCTGACAAATGCCCATATTCATTTGTAACCCTGATATTCTATATTTTATCATGTGAAGGAATAATGATACAGTTCTTAACAAAATGACTGAAAGCTAGCTAGTGATCGAGGCCCCATAATCAGTTCTGGAAACATCATCAGATTTATATAGCAGTACCCAGCATATATAGTAAGGTTTACAACCCAGAACATAAACTCTCTAGGCATATTGCTCCATAGCTGAGTGTGCTATGCTAATAAGGCCAAGACAGGACAGATTCTGAGGTTTACTTACCAATTTTATTTGGACCTGAGAGCACTGAACTTCAACCACATTTTTTTTTTCCTTTCCTTTAACAAAATAAATAACCCAGAACATGAATCATATACAATGAGCCTATAGAATCATCTTGTCATGAAAAGAACAGCAAAATAGGTAGAGTAAATACCTTCATGTTGTTTGCTTTTCCCAGTATGTTTCACAGCAAATGGCATCTATTGTTTTGTAGTTGCATCACAAATACTCATCCGCATTTCATTTATGAAATAATATACTTCATTAATTCTTACACAGCCTTTAGTAAAGTGGACTATGCCCTGACTTGATTCACAAATAATCTCAGAAATTTGGATCACAAGTGAACTGGGTGCTTTCTCTGAGACCTGTGCAAATATAGGTCTCTGGCCATCTGGGGAAATGGCTGCTAGTGGTCACCTCTGCCTTGTTTCTGATAAGCTGGAAGAAGCTTTCACGTGCTTTAATCAACCCTATTGCTTCATTCTATCGTATTCTCCTTCTTCCCTCCCCTTTCTTCCCTTGGTGGTATGTACTCTGTCTCCCTAGCTCTCTCTCCCAAGCCCTTCAGAGTCCCTTCTGCCAAGCATCCTGAGATAAATTTATTTTTTTAAGACTTATTTATTTACGCACACAAGAGCTGTGTTGTAGGCCAGAGGTATGGGGGAATGAGAGGATTGACCAGAGACAGAGTGGGGAGTAGTATAGGCAGATTGTCTGAAATACACTGTTGAAGGGAGCAGTGGGAAAGTCAGGAGAGGTCTGCTGCACCCTGAGATATATTTCATAAGCAAGATCATAATTTTCTTCTGAGATATCACTATGTGCTTTTGCAAACGCTTCCCTTTGCTATGTTATAGAGTGATTTATTGCATTCATCTAAGGAATTCATATGTGGATTTACTGCCCTAGATATAGTTCTTGGCACTTTGGCAAAGTCTTCCACCCATAGTTTCTATCCCATGAACTCCCAGTATTCTGTCTGAAAATGCTCTTAACTTTTGCTCAGCTGGTATGTAGCAGAGAAATTTCTGACTTGGTAATAAAAGGTTTTCAAGGGAAATATGCTAGTAAATTCTTTTCTATAGCAAAGATAAGGCTAGACGGTCATCCAATTCTCGTTCTGAAAGCCATCAACTGTAACAGTGAATTCCAGTCATTGCTGTGTGACATGATCTCACAGTCACCTGACTGTTAATGATTAGGTCGGTCAATAACACACCATAGGGTTGCCTGTCCAGAGATCAGCCCAGAACAGAGCAACTTCACATACCTGATCACTAAATACATAGAGGTTCACTAAGTATATAGAGGTTTAAGGAAGAATGAAGTCACACATCTAGCTCTGAGATCCAGCATCAATTTTTTTCATTAAGTTCCATAGTATTTTATCTTTCTACAAACCAAAATTATCATCTATAAAATAAGACTGAACTAGAACTTGTAAAATTTCCCTTGCTTGAGTTTCTGAGTCTCTTTCTGAGTCTATTTTTGTTTGTTTCTAGATTATCTTTTCCAGACATTATTTCTTTACCCTTCACATTCAGGATGTGAGCCCCTTTTCTCTGCTCCCTTAGTAATGTGTATGTAGTTCCATCATTTCCATTACCACACAGCATTGCAATTATCTGTTCACTTGTGAAAGGCCATTGTCAACATACAAGTTTGTGGTATCCGAGTTTCTTAGAGACTACCACAATGAAGAATGTTGTTTTCTGAGTAAATAATTTATCTCTTACGCATATATGCAAAAGGGTAGGCTTGTATACATTATTTAGCATCAAAATTATAGATAATTCTGTTTTGACCAGAATTTTCTCGCTTCTCTAAAATGTTTGCAATGAACTGTAAGACTACAAGACATTTACCAAAAGCAGATGTTGTGAAGTTGAATGAAGCCGTCATTCAGACATGCAGAAGAATGTCCAAAACTCTGTCACTTTTTGGCAACTAGGACCACATGTTTGTTCTGATAGCTCGATTTCAGAGACATAGATTCTTTTCGCCAAAGATCTATTGTACATATTTAGGTTTCAAAATCACAAAAACTATTTAAACCTATATTTAGGATCTAACATGGGCAACTACCCATTCCATTATTCTATTTTTAGTTGTTATCAGATTGGCCCATGGTGTGTATTAGATCATATTAAACTATATTTAATATTATGAAAACAATTTTATAAGTTCATATGGATATAATATATTTTTGGATGGTAAAGTAACTTAAATTTTGGGACATTTTTAGTCATTATTTCAAGTCATATCTACTTTAAATCCCAACTGTGGTCAAAGTCAGTTAATTAAAACACATAGTACATACTTACTAGTCACTGCATTTTGGTTATTAAACAGTTATATCCATGATTTAATAATAGTCATGGAAATAGCTGTTTAAACAAATGTTGTCAAATTGATACATCCTGATTGCATTTTAGAAAATACTAGATTTGGGAAGACTATTCTATTTTACCTATACGTATACCAAATATTAATATTCCATCATATAAATATTCTGTTGCAACAAAAGAGCAGAGAAGTAGCGTATGCATCCAAGGATGCAGAAAATCCTAACAAAAGATGATTGAATTTCTAACTTGACATAAAAGGAAGCAAATCCACTCAATCAGAGACAGGCAGTGTGGCCATTGCTCAGAGAGACAGCTAACAAACAAGCAGGTGTGCATGTGGGCAAGCTTGGCAAATCATACCACCCAGCGACAGACATGAGCACACCTCCTTAAGAAAAGAAGAACGCCAGGGAAGTTGTCAAGGCTATAGGGAGACTTGGAGACTTGCTAGACAAAGTACTGGGGAGATGAAAAAAGTTCTTGAGAAAAATGAAATAGCCTTTCCTTCCTTTTTCAACCAAGTCCTGTTTTCTGTGCCCCCCACCCCGCCACTTCTTTGTGTTTCTTTACTATCTTCATTTGCTAATTCTAATATCTTGTTCATTTTTGTCACAGAAAAGTTCAGAGGCTTTCTCTAGAAAAATCCAGAAGAATCATAAATCTCGAATCCAATTGCATATTTTATGTTAATGTAAAATACTATATTCTAGTATAGAATATTCTAGTATAGAATTTTGACCAAAATCTTAGAATCTGAGTGTTTACAAGTTACTCAAATTCTAAGTAATGTCATTAAAGTCTTATTTCTCTTTAGTACCAAATTAATGAATGTTGGCCTTTCATAATATATATCTAGTTTTGTATCTCTTCTATTTAAAGTCTTTATTTGCCTTTATTATTATGGGAGATGAATTCCAAAATGGTTGTGTGAACTACCAGGTCATTTAAACTTTTATTCTCTGACTAAAAGTTAGATAATTTCTAATATCTAAATTTTCTTTTAACCAGGCCTTCCTTAGTAATGACAGTTAGTCCTCAGGTGTGGAATATTGAACCATATTGTAAATCATACAGTATTGTAAACCAATGTCACCTTAATTAAAAGAACAAGAAGAAGGATGAGATGGAGGAAGAGAAGGAAAAGAGGGAGGGTAGGAGACAGAAGGAAGGAAAGAAGGAAGGAAGGGAGGGAGGGAGGGAGGGAGGGAGGGAGGGAGGGAGGGAGGGAAGAAGGGAAGGAGGGAGGGAGGGACGACCACTTGCATTTCAGCTTACTATGAAAGGCTACGTTTTAGCATGAATATTCGAGTACAGTCAAGATATATGCCAAATAGCAGCATCATAAAGAATTAATTTTTGGTTGGCCAAAATAAACCTGAATTTTATCAAAATTAATTATAAAAGTTTTCTCAAACTGTTAGTGATTTCTTTACATGTTTTCACATTATTGTATAAGAATAGTCATTTCTCACTCAGCACTCTCAGCTGCTGAATTTTCCTGTAGTTACTAGACTACACACTTGCAATATTTAATACACATTAATTTTCCTTTCAGTTGGAACAAGACTAAAATTTTTGTTTAGGCTTATACAACATAAGGTACTACTGATGGTGGTGGACAAATTATGATGTCAACTCTCTCTCTGAGATGACAAACTGAGATATAATTCAAGCACTCATTCATCTTGTAGAGTGGAACCCATGATAGATGACACTCAGAACTTTTATTGATGTATTGCCCAAAGTGAAGCTTTAAAAACTCTATGACAAAATGCTTTTAAATATTTTTCAGGTACATATCTAATAGGATCATCTACATTCAGCATTTTGTTTGTTTTATTAACTTCTAATTTGTTATGAATTGCAATGATTCATACAGAAGTTTAAGGAAAAAACCCAGATATACAGAGTCAGATGTGAGGCAAAGATGCAGTGATTGGTTTTAATATAAAACAGTGGATTAATATTAACCGACTTCAGCATTCAAGTCATCCACAGTTATTACAATATCTTTGCAACAGATTGATAGCAGCAGCTTGATAGTAGAAATCAAGAAAAACATACTTATATGCTGGAGTCAGGTGAATCCCACCTTGAGTCTTAACCTCATCTAACTTGAATCTTTCCAAATCTAAGTTAGATGATACTTAGATGAGTCTTTGGATTTTAGGCTTTATTGTTGATGCTAGAGGAAGTCAAGATAGCTGGTGCTGTTGAGAAGAAATGAATGCATTTTGCTTGTGAGGACATGGATTTCAGGGGGCAAGGAACAAATGCTCTAGACTGTGTGTTATGTCCCACAAATTCATTTGTCAAAACACTGGCCCGCAAGGGGATGATATTATGAGGTATTTGGGATAAAGTATTGTTGAAGCCTCCCTCAATGATATTAGTTATAGCAGCCCAGTTCGCCAAAACAGATGGTGAGTTCAGCTTTCTCCCTGCTTTACTTGCTGAAAGATAACAAACTCTTGGGTTTCCCAAAGTTAACAAGAGAAAGAATCAGGTGAAAGGAGTAGTTATACAGTAGACAATTTGTACAAAAATGTCATGTAATTTCTATGGCAATGAATGAGTTAGTGATCACTAGTATATGTTTTAGGCACATAGTTCAGTTGAATGTTCAGAAAGTAATTACCAAACAGCTTATATGTAGCAGAATCAATTACTGCGTAGAAAGATGGGTAACAACTTTTAGCATTTTTTTTTTCTATAGCCAAAGGAAATGACACTTGGGAGCGAAAATATAATGCTTGAAGTATTGAATATGTTGATATAAGCCTTATTTAAAAATATATAATTTTGTTGAAGATGATTCTTGAACAGAAGAAAGAATTAAAATTATTCATTGTAGATTATAGTTCTCCATCTTGACACTATTTACTACTAATGGGTAATGGAAGATAAAGTTGTTTAAAGAGCCACAACTGGAACTTTGCAACACATCCGCCCCTATGTATCAGGCAATTTTTCTTAAACTTCTGCTTGAATCATTGCAATTCATAAAAATAGTTAAATTAGAAATTAATCTGAAACCAATGAAATACTGAATGAAGACAATCATAGTAGACATGCACCTGCCCGGGACTCTGCTGAGCGAGCCCCATGCACTTGCAGCTCCAGGCAGCCCTGCTCCCTGAGCTTCAGGAGGAGGTTACCTAGTCCTTGTAAACCTAGGTGGTGGCGCTGAGGATCCCTAAATCATCTTTGGGTCCATTCTTCACTTGCCTTGAAGGATACTACAAGTTCAGAGCCCGATGCTATAACATCCTGTCCCGTAGAGTATCAGCCTATCTTCCTCTATTCCACTCCACCCTCTCCTTTAGTTCAAACTGGACTATTTCCTGCTGGAGTTGCTATGTACTCCATGGTTCACATGCATACTAATCTCTCAGTAACTATTTCCTGGAACACGCTCTTAGTGCTCTCTTGAGAACATGCTTATTCATATTTTTGCAATATGACTATACTGCAAATTTTCTGTCTTTGAGTCCTGCTACTATTTTGTTTAACAATTCTTTCTTCAATTCATTTCTCTCTTCCTGCATTTTACTACAAGAACTCAAGCGGAATGAAGCCACTCCCTCACCACCATTTAGCTAAACATCCACTTTCATTTTTACAAGCCTAGTGCTTTCACAAAACAGTAAAACACAAATACAAGTCAGTGAAGTTCTTGCTGCTTTATCACGAGGAGCACCTTTTCTCCATTGTCCACTAACATGTTTCTCATTTCCACCTGAGACCTCATCAGAATGTCATTTACCATCCACATTTCTACCACATTCTCTAGCTGATTTTTTATAGAAAATGTTTGTTATATTGAAATCTCTATTCACAGTTCTCCTTTTCATTTTCTGATCTCTCACCAAAAGTCCCTTTACAGCAACATCAGCTTTTTCTAGCAGGTACTTCAAAATTCTTCCAGCTTTTATCTATTACCTGATGCCAAAGATGCTTCCACAATTTTAGGCATTTATCAGAGCAGCACCCCATTTCTCAAGACCAATTCTATCTCGATTGCTCCAGCTGCTATAACAAAAGACACCTAGTGGGTGAATAACAAACAACAGACCTTTTTTTCTCAGTTTCAGAAACTGGGTTGCTGGCCAATCCTCTTCCTGGTGAGATCCCTCCTCCCTGCTCTGCAGACAGCCATGTTCCCTGTATATTCACCTGGTGGAGAGAGAAAATTCTAGACTTTTTAATTTTTTTTTCCTCAGGCGAGCATGAGAGCACACCTCAGCTACCAGAATTTGTGCATTTGTGTTTCCCACATTTGGGGAAATTGCAGGGGTCACCACATCTGCAATGCAGCGGAATAGCCTCACCCTAGGAAGACCACCTTAGGGATTCTGGTGTGATGCCTGCCAGGGAACTTCTACTCACATCACTTTATTTTTTTTAAGATTTATTTTTATTTATTTATGTATACAAGAACTGGGGTGTAGGTCAGAGGTGTGGGTGCAGTGGGGATGAGAGGATTCACCGGAGACAGAGTGGGGAGCAGAACAGATTGACTGAAATACACTGCTGAGGGGAGCAGCAGGCAAGAGAGGAGAGGCCTGCTGCGCCAAGTGGGTCAGCTCCCTGGCTGGGGATCGTACTCTGTGGCTGGCTACTGATAAAGTTCAAGTCCAATGTATGATAGCACGGAGACTTTAAACCGTGAGGCACCAGGGGGGCCCTACTCACATCACTTTATTTAAACAACTAATTACTTCCCAAAGTCTCTACCTCCTGATGTACTAATGACCCCCTCATAGCATTAGAGGTTACAATTTCAACTTATGAATTAGTGTGGGGGGTCACAAAGATGTAGTGCATAACATCCTTGGGGTACAAAACTGTCAAGCAGGAAAACAGTATTTTCTATTTATGTATAACTGTTACACACACACACACATGATGTAAAATAGTTAAAAGTTTGACTATTTATGCACAACAGGGAAATATATTAGGAGTGGTTTGTATCATTTTTAGGTCAAGACTTTAAGAAATGAGTGTATTTCCTCAGCTCCAGCCATGTCCTCACTCCTTTTCTTGGCTGGAGGCAAGTAATGACATAATGACATGTCTCCAGGGGAACAGGGAAACCAGGATGTGGAAGGTCTGGGCGGTTGAACCACCATATGGAGACGCGCCATCTGCTAACAACACTCTGTGAATCCAACCATGAGCAAGAAATAAACTGAAATTGCAGTTGGATTGTTACCACCCTTTTTGGGTTATTTTGTAACATGGTCTTTCTAAACAGTGCTATATCTTTCTCTCTCTCTCTTACATATTTCCATGTTTTTCTCTGTGTTCCACTTTCTGAAACTTTTTGTATTCTTTAGGACATAACACTGAATAAAATATGATTTCTCTGGAATGCTGCATATGACATTGGCATTCTGGTGAAAATTCAGGTGACAATGTTGATAAAATGTTAATTCATCCTCTCATAAAGAATCCCCATTTCTCAAATACAATTTTTTTTTCTTAAAATTTTTTTGTAGTAAGTGGTATTAAATGACTAAATGTTTAAAACGTATGTTTAATGTTACAAATGCTAGAATAATAAATACTTATGTGGAGACTAGAATTTTGACACAATCTGATCCCTATCCAACTTGACTATAATTTAAAATTGCTTAAGCATAGTTTACTTGAAATTGATATATTTTTCTTCCAAAAGTTATTTTGCCAGGTTAACTTCTTGGTATGGTGAGTAGTTATTAATCTAAGTATCTATGTACTTACTTTCATGGTTAACCCACAGTCTTCAATTGTTGGAGCACTTAACTTTTACAATGACAAGCACACATTTATATTTTAGATAGAATTCTGGCAAAAAAAGAGTCCCTAACAAAATTTTTACTTCTAACTAGATCCAGAATTTTAATATATATATGAGCATAACTATTTAGATATTAGCTCTAAAGAAGAATGTGTTCCTTTGGTTGTTTTGCTGATGTTTTGAGGCTGACTAAAATGAGCTGAAAATGTAATCACCTTATTATTGATGATGTCAAATTCAGGAATGATGGGAATGACACTTATGTGGATAGTTGAGAGTTTCTTGGCCCAAAGCCTGAAGCAGCTAAAGATTTTTGCCAAATACTACAGATGAATCTTTACATTTTGCTATAATGTTACTAATGGGATAATATTTTATATTTTGATACTTCTGCACATATTCCTCCCTCTGCCTTAATGTGTCTCACCACCACCCCATCCGTCTGATAAACCTACCTTTCCAGGTCCCTTTGTAGAATCCCCACTTTTCAGGAATCTACCTTGACCATTATTTTCTCCACCTCTATAGTCCATATATCACGCTTAATTTCATTATTTAATTGTGTGTGTGTGTGTGTATCCTATGTCATTAAATGTTTGTTAAATAAAAACAAAAGTGTCTACTTAGAGGACTTGAATGTAATAAATATCAGAAATAGGTATTTGCAGAGTTCTGGTTAATAAAGGAAAGCACGAGCCAGTACCTCAGTTGCTGCTTTTTCATGAAATGCTGCCTTTCTGCCGATGACAGTAAAAAACACTTGACTGCTGGGAACCGGTGTGGGGAAGGAGAGCTTATTGGCTGTTAGATTTCTGGAAAACAGGAAGTGTGAGGGAGAATATTTACAGCTATAAGAGAGCTAAGAATGCCCTGCAGCACCCTAGACGGCAGTGGGGCAGTGGCTGCTGTGCAAAGTGGGCGTAGCTGCTGTGGAAGGTGGGCGTAGCTGCTGTGGAAGGTGGGCGTAGCTGCTGTGGGAAGTGGGCGTGGCTGCCTGCGTGCACAGCAGTAAGCTGCCTGAGGAACTGACCATTGTGTGTTCCGGAGAGGACCTTTTCCTCCACCCGCTGAGAGTTCCTGTTCCAAGCATTTAACTCCAAGGAACTGGGATAGAGACAGAACAATAAAAATAGCAAAACCTTTGCTCTCTAGCAATAACTGGACCTTCTCGAGTGGCTTTACCTCATGCTCCATTTGGAAGAGGTCTTAGCAGTTGCAGGCTCCAGTCTACTTGAAGGCCACCATTTTCTACAGACATCTGGTCCTCCTACTGCAGAGAGAGGCCAGCTGGGGAAATGGTCTTGGCTAGAGTAGGAGAGGATAGACAAGACTAATTTAATCAGCCAGGACTGTCATGGTTCAGTTCAAAGGACATCAAAGATGCAAAGGTCACTTGAAGAAAAGGCAGGGAACAAAGGAAAAAGTCAAGACCAGCACACAGGACAACAAAACAGTGAGGAAAACAGGGCAAAAAGCCAAAAAACCTAACTCAGTTCTGACCAATTCTTTAGAGGACTCTATTAAATCAATAAAACAAGAGTAGATAAAAGGAAAAAAAAAGTAGAGATTAAAATATCTTCTGCATCCTTTGCTTCACGTTTGAGGTTGTCTAACATATTAAAACAGGCTTACTATGTTGACTGGAGTCTATTTAAGAAATTTATATGCACATCAGCGGAGGTGTGAACTTGTTCTTCTGAATCATAGACAGTGATGGAAAGCAACGCTTTCTAAAATACTTTTTTAAATGCATAGGCCAGTGCAAGAACAAGTATATTTATCTGTTACTATATTTGCATTGATTGGTACAGTAGATCTCTGTTGAAAATATTCAGCCTTGCCAGTAATTCATACTCAAGGAGACAGAACGAGCTAAGTAATCTGTGGAGTTCATTGCAAAATGAAAAGGTAGGATCCCTTTGTAAAAAATTATTAAGAATTTTGAGATAGTGATAGCAGAGTATTGAACTTCTCACCTATGTCACACCTGTATAGGTCTTGTACCTGCAGAGCCAACCCTGCCTAAGTAGGCAACCGAGCAGATACCTGCGAAGGTGAGCTGGATAGATACAGAAGCAGGACAGATGACCTGCAAGGAAGTGTGTTCCTGTCCCAGACCCCAAGCTTCTCTGTTTTTACATCCTGAGTTTGCTATGCTTTATGCATTTTAATACTAATTTTTGAATCATCTGTCACAAACTATTTTAGGTAACGGGGCATGGCAACAAGCTTCCTTCCTGTACTAGGAGTTGTCAACAGTGTTTGAGGCAACCTCTCAGTTGGAAGACCTAGTTCTGCTCCATTCTGGTTTTGACTTTCCCACCTCTTCCTCCTGTGTGTCCTGAATGTCACCCCTTTCCTTGGTAGCCAATGATCTTCTAGTTTATTGGTCTCACTCATTTCTGTGAAGATGTTCTCCAAAATTTGTAAACTATTATTGAGCCAAAAACTTGGATCCACTTAGTTATTATGTAAGAAACTACTCACTCCAGGGAGACATACATCCTCCCCAGTGGTAAAGCAGGAGGTCAATTCTTTAAGCTGATTTTCCTGCTGCTTTGCTCCATTATTGCGTCAAGTATCAGATATGGGCACTAAGGCACAAAAATGGCATTTTATTAAGCAAGATCACACAGGGTCCTAGCCCACACTCTCTGGTCACTTTCCTGGGGTTCTTCTTTCTCAACTTTGTCTAGCAATCAAACTCCTGTTAGTGTAGTACATGAATATTGTGTAGAATTATATAAAAAGGTGTCCTCCTAATATTATTTTACTACATCCCTCATACAATACTTTGTCTAGTCTCAAACTAATTCTGTGTGGTAATTATTTAATATAATTGATTGTTACAGTACTACGATCCTTTTGATAGAAACACCATGGAAAATAGGTGAGGTCTATGAAATGTTCTGGAGAATAAATTTGTTGCACTAGACTGATGATTTGATATCATTAGAGCCATTCCTTCTTCTGTATCATCTATTCATGCCCCAAAATGTACCCAATGTTTTACATATGGCAGCATATGTAATTCTCACAACAAACCTAAGAGAATGAATAACAAATGAATAAAATGATGCCACAGAAAAGTTCACTAATTTGCCCAGGTGATGTGATGTGTTTTACCACTTAGTATTGTGGCTCATGAATCATTTTTATATGACATGCACCTCCAATCTTCATATAAACTCAGTGTATTCCTGCTCTTAGCTTGATTTGGAAGATATCTGGTGTTCTTTTTATGTCTGAAATTACATAATATTGGAGAAAAATAACAGCTGTAAACGATATTCAAATAATTCCCATTGACTATCAACAGTATAATTATGTGTTATTTTTACATCACTCACACAGATTTTTTTACTTTCAAAAATTAAATGATTACATACAAAATGAGGAAATTTGTCCTCATTTAATCCTTACTGTGAATATAGTCACAATGATTTCATTATTCTGAATCTATTGATTGCTCTTGAAATGTCCTGCTTCTGTAATGAGGACATGCTGTAATCAACCACATTCTAAATCTTTCCTTTAATAACCATTTTTATTTTATTTTATTTTATTTTAGTTGTTATCCCTTTAAATTTGACAGTGCCTCACAAAATTTGAGGTTTTCAGGTAAAACAATTTATTTGGTTGTACTTGCTAAAGAAACCTTACTCAATTTAAAATGAATTTGGTAATGTTCACTTTGGGATAGCTTTTTATATTGCTCACTCAGCCCTCAAAAACATTTCTCTGTTGGGTGACACTGCATAAATTAAACAGTGCTGATTTATGTTATAATTAGTTATATGCTCAGTATCTAAAATAATTTCCTGTAAGAAAATTGCCTCTTCTTTTAGACAAAAATTGGTTAAATGTTTTTAATACTTAAAACCAGTTAGTTGAAAAAGTCAGTAATTAAAGGGCAAAATGCCACATGCATACATCAAAGATACAGCTGCAAAGTGTTGGCCAGCGTGGTTAAGTTCCCTTGAAAGCATACTGTATGAAAAAAATCAGTAACTACAAAATATTTTTAAAATCCTAGAAATGTGTTGTAAATTTTCTAAATATCTGTATTTTCTTATTATGCTTCTAAAAATGCTACATACATATATATACATAAATTAAAATATGCATTTTCTATGTAAAGTACTTAATTTTAAGTTCTATGAATGTTTGCTCTGCAAACAACTGTGTTCAGAGAAATAAAATAGAAGCTTACAAACTAGGAGTAAGTATTTGCCAGCCATAATCTGATAAAGTCCTTCAATCCAAAACTTTCAAAATTTATTAGTAAAAATATGGGCAAAAATATCAAGATATAACTTTACCGTACAGTATGTAAGAATGAAGTCATGAAAATATATTCAGTATCATTGGCCATTTTAGAAATACAAACTAAAGACATGAAGATATACTATTATATACCATATTAGATGGCCCAAATAAAAAAATAGATGATATCAACTACTGATAAGGATGCATGACTCACATATGTTGTTGGAGGGAGCTAAAATTACTTGGCAGTCTCCTGAAAAGCTAAACATCATAATGCATTGTGCTCTCACCCCAGTTTGTTCTTACCCTCCTTCTCCCTCTAGATACCTCAGTTCTGTGGTCAGCATTCAAAGGTTAGTTCTTAGGAGTATGGGTCTTTTGTTGGTGGGTGCACTATGATAACTACACCTGTAAGGGGAGATCCTGTACTTCCAAAATACTACCAATGGTACTTTAATAAATAATAATAATAATAATAATAATAATAATAATAATAATAATAAAATGCTAAACATGGAACTTAATAGAAAAAAAGTTTAACTTGAAAAAAAAACTAAGCATACAACACAGTGTCATTATTCTAGAGAATTAGCAATTTATGTCCACAAAAAACCTAGACATGGATGATCTTTACAACTTTATTTGTAATAACCCCAAATTGGAAACAAGCCAACTGTCCTTTAATGGGTGGAATAAGTTATGGCATATCCATTCAATGGAAGGGATCTAATTCAACAATAAAAGGAACAAGCTATTGATACATGCAACAACTTGTTTAGATCTCAAAGACTTATCACGGAGCGAAAAAAAAAAGTCATTTTCATAAGGTTTTACACTTTATGATTTGATTTATTTAACAGTCTTGAAATAGAATTTTGTGATGAGCAGAAGTCAGTGATTACCAGAGGTAGGTTAAGGGAGAAGCACTCTTATAAAATGATGGCATTAAGGGATTTTTTTCATGATGGAGCAGGCCATATCCTAATGAATGGTATTTACATAAGTCCATGCATATGATAAAATTTCACAGATTTATACAACTAAAAATATTCATTTTAAAACCAGAAAAATCATAATAATGTGTGTGGTACATCAGTAGAATTATACAAATGTTGGTTTCTTGGTTTTCGCAATGTACTGAAGTTTTTTAATATATTAGCATTAGGAAAACTGGGATGAAGGGTACACAAAATCTCACTGTGCAGTTTTGTAATTTATTGTCATTCTAAAATTATTTTATTTTTTTTTTATTTTTTTTTTTTTTAAAGATTTATTTTTTATTTATACATACAAGCTGGGGTACAGGCCAGAGGCGTGGGGCGGTGAGAGGGTTCACCAGAGACGGAACGGGCAGCAGAGCAGGCAGATCAGAAATACACTGCTGAGGGGAGCAGCGGGCAAGGCAGGAGAGGTCTGCCATGCCATGTGGGATTCTCCCCGGCCGGGCGTCGAACTCGCGTCGCAGCTCCCGACAGCTCCACAGCGCAACGCTTAACCACTGCGCCACCGGGGAGGCCCTCATTCTAAAATTATTTTAAAATAAGAAAAATGTAGATTCTCAGAATATGATTTACTATAAACCTATGTATCATGCATACCAAATAACAAATTGCAGCCCAGTATCTACAATAGGTATTAAAATAAGTAGAAGATGGCCAATATTATCTACAATGTTTAAATTATTTTCTCTGTGAAAAACATTTAAATAGCTACATAAACTATACATATATATATATATATACACATATAAAATCATTAAATTTAATGGGACTATGAATGTGAAGATACAAATAGGTGGCATTATTTTAAGAAGTACATTTAGGTTTGACATCTATAGATAGTATTTTAACTGAAGTGAAATAAATTCATATATGAAATGGAAAAACAATTTTTTGTTCTATTTATACATTTGCCTTATATTTTTGGTGATTAAATTTATTTTTTACCAGTTTTTGTCTTATAAATGAATTTTGGACAGGAAGATGACCGTATATTATAGTAGAGATCTAAACAAGTTGTTTAAAAGATCCTATTGCTATATTGGGTCACATTTATGCAAAAAAGGAGCTAGGATTTGGATATATCTTTTTGAGGGACACTACACTATAACTACCACTGCTACTACTACTGTAGTCAACTACTGCAGCCATTTCATTATTTTGACAATTACTCATTTTGCTCTTCTTGTGGTAGATTAAAATATTTCACTAACACATCTGTGTTCCATTTTTCCTTCATGGGTTTTATGGACTTGATTTCTGTAATGTAGCAGAAAGCTAGGTAGATAGAGAAGTGTTTATTCCACTTTAAGTTCTCCCATTTCCCTGAGACTGTTGATTTCCATAGTAAAATGCATTGTGTTGAATGGTTCTTTTGTGAAAAATCCATTATATATTTTTTCCAGACAGAATAATTACCTAACAACGGGAACACCATATTACAGAAAATTCACAATTATCTTTTTTGAAAAGAAACAGAACTTTTCAGAAAAGGGCGGAAATAAATCAACAGAGCACACCAAGCCTTGTATATTGGCACAAAGGAAGTTTAATGAAAGAGACACCGAGATGGTTGTTTCTTTGTTATGTGCACGGTTGATCACTGTTAGGATAAAAGGGCAAATCATTATTAGAGAATGTAGGTAATTATTGTGATTTATTATTTCCTTTCATATTGAAGTCCATATCTGACTTTGATGAGATTTTTTTACACATGCTTCAAAAGACTGAAAATGGGAGCAAAAAATAATGACTTCAGGACACGATGACAGAAGGACCATCCAAGTAATTTTCAGACAGTATATTAAGAGAGCAAATCCATGACAATAATAAAAAAAAATCCCTATTTTTTTGGTAAAAGTTCTATGACTTTGAATAAAAATACTTGAGAACATTATTTTTCAACAGGATGGATTAATTTCCAAGCTGGACACTTGATAGTAAAGCAGAAACAAGCAAGACACCTTTTCTTGAGAAAGGTATGTTTAAGTGGATAGAAGCATGATTCTGTTAACAAATTATAGTTGACTGCAGTAGTAGTAGCAGTGGTAGTTATAGTGTAGTGTCCCTCAAAAAGATATATCCCAATCCTAGCTCCTTTTTTCTATAAATGTGACCCAATATAGCAATAGAATCTTTTAAAAATATATATATTTATTTATGCATAGAACTGGGGCGTAGACCAGAGATGTTGAGGGGGTGGTGAGAAGATTCACAGAGACAGAGTGGAGAGCAGAAGGAGGACTAACTGAAATACATTGCTGAAGGGAGCAGCAGAGAGACGGGAGAGGTCTGCTGCGCCATGTGTGTTAGCTTCCTGGCCAGGGATCAAACTCATGTTGCAGTGGCTGGTGATAGCCTGATAGTGCTGAGACTTAACTCCATGTGCCACCAGGGAGTCCTAGCAATAGGGTCTTTATGAATGTAATTAATTTAAGATCTCAAGCTATCTCAATGAATTTTTAGTGGACTCTGAATACAATAACTAGCATTCTTAGGAGAGGACAGAGTCATAGACAAAAAAAAGAACCTGGGAGACTGAGGAGCTTTGCTTCCCATATTTCTAATCCTGGGACAGGTAGGTCAGTACAAACATTTTCTTGCAAAATGAGTTGTACAAAAATGCAAACAGGAACATGTGACTTTCCTAAAGACTTGGGAATGGTATTGATTGTTGTACTTTATCCTTCTGCCCAAAACAGATTCAAACAAAGCATGAAAAAATATAGTCTACCTTTTTGTGGTAGTAACTTAAAGTTCTGTAGAAAAATACATGCTGAATTCACGGAGATTGTTGAAATTGGACAATAATACAATTGACAGACCTTGGCTTCAGGGCATAACACACCCCTTTACTCCCTGCTATATTTCGCATTATTTTCCCCTATTCTTTCTTATCTATTAAAACTCTAGTAATGGATTACCCTGAAGCTCACTCCTTGAACCATTTATTATTATTATTTTCTAAATATTTTCTTATTAAATTTTCTCATCTATTTTCCAGGCCACAGATAAGGTATCTTCCGAAAGAGTAGGGATTGTTTTTTTCTTTTCTACTGATATAATTCATCCACAAATGTGCTCATCCAATAAAATATGTATTTGTGAATGAATAAATTAATTAGTAAATTGGTATTTTGATGACTTAGAAATCCTATAGATCTTGCTTTGAATCCAGACAGATAAATCCCACTCTCTTTGAAGTATTTATTAGATATCACTTAAGAATGTCCACTTACTCTTTTGAAAATTGAAGTCCAGATCTTTCCTGCCCAAATCATCTACAAATGAGTAAATGAAAATCCCATGTTTCCATTCTGTAATACCTAAAGATGTTGGAGTTTTCTCTTTCTCTAATACTCTCTGTATGTGGTACATGTACATATATGTGTAAGTACTTTGCAAATTGACCTGGTTAGTCTTTTATGAAGTTGAACTTGTTCATAGAATCTTTTTCAAATTATCCCCTAATGAGAAACAAACCAAATATCTATTAACAAGAGAATAGAAAAGCAAAGTCTGGATATTCATACAATGGAATTCAACTCAGACATAAAAGGGGAAAAGCCATCAATAATGTGAAACAACATTGATGAATCTCAAAAGCATTATGCTTCTTTAAAGATGTTAGGATAAAAAAGAGTACATGTGATCTGATTTATGCAAATTTCTAGGAGAAGCATAAATAATCATGAGGGAAAAAAAAAAGAACATTAGTTGCCTATGTCGGGGTCAGTGGTAAAGTGGGAAGGGAAACAGTAATATTTTGGAATTATTTTTTTAAAGATTTATTTATTTATGAATACAAGAACTGGAGTGTAGGCCAGAGGTGTGGGGTGGTGAGAGGATTCACTGGAGACAGAATGAGGAGCAGAACAGGTGGATCTAATGAAATACACTGCTGAGGGGAGCAGTGGGCAAGGCAGGAGAAGTCTGCTGCGCCATGTGGGAAGCTCCCTGGTCGGGATCAAACTCGTGCAGCAGTGGCTACCGATAGCTCCATAGGCTGAGACTTATGCCATTGCACCACTAGGGAGACCCAATGTCCTACAATTTTAGACTCACCTACCCCACTATCAATTCCTCAAAATGTCTTTGCCTCTGTTGGTTTTGTTCCTCTTGAGAATGCTGATTGACACAACATCTTGGTTAAATACTCTTTTTCTAGGTTCTAACTTTATCCTCCACTTCCCTCAATAAGAAACTACTCTGAACCACAGTCCCAGACTATATTAAGGAGCAAACTTGTTTCAGTCTTTCCTCCAAACTTTATCTCGTGGACCAGTCTGCTCCTTCTTCAGAAGTACTTTTCTTCCTAAGTACACCAGAGGATCTAACACCTTGGTCCTCATTGATGTTTTTAGAATCTAGCAGATTGGTATCTCTAGTCCTGTTCACAACTTGGGATTTCAATCCCTCAAGATGTTTATTTCAATTTTGAGACTGGGTTCATCTTCTTTGCATTTTGTCAGAGCGTCTGGGCATCAAAGCATGCATGTTGCTCTTATCTTCCTGATTCAGTTCTTACCCACAGTTACAGACCTATATATGCATTTAAAAGAAGACTATTATTCTCCTCTATGTTCAGAAATACAACCCTAAATGATTTTCTTTCTATGATCAATGTTTAAAATGAAATGAAAATTTGAAGTGAATGTTAGTAATGTGCCGTTTGACGAATGCAGTTTAAGAAATGGTTGACCAGTTAGAGCTGATAAAAAGTGCAGTGTATTCTCTCTGGTTTAACCTTTTACTTGCTTCTAAAGCCTGGTAGGCAAAACACAATAGCACAGGTTGCTGATAATGGGGGGTAGACTTTTAAATGAAGATATAAAATGCTTTGATAATTCTCAAAGTGAGCCCAGAACTAGTCTCTAAGTCAGGGTGTAACATTCAGAGAGAAGAAAATGATAGACATCTTGTGGAATGGCAGGTAGGTCCTTTTGGCCTTTGTATCCTCAGTTTCTTTCAAAACCTTTCTAAGTAGGTAATGGTAAAGGATGAAATGAATGTACATTTGGTCTGATCAAAGGAATAAAACTCTGAGAGGCAATTTACAAGAATAGAAAACAGAGTTTTGTTCCTAAATTGGGACAAGCCATATACTGCTATGCAAATGAGCACAAAGCCTCCAGTAAGAGGATGCAGTTGGTCAGGTCTGTCCCTCTAAAAATGATTTTCAGAAATATACATATACAAGTTTAGACTTATGGTTGCCACACACAGGAAACTGAGATGTGAGATAGTCCTAACTCACCAGTAAGGTAGTCAGGCAAGAACTCAGTTCTTGGTGTTTAGTTTTCATGGAGGTTCAAACAATGTATCTCCAAAACACACAGAACTGGAGTTTCCCAGTTGTGGGCATGAATGATACAGGAAGTATTGTCCAGGTGGTATCAGAGTGTTAACACTGGGCTTGATCTTTGGGAAAACAGTCTAGAATTATCTCAGAAAGCTGGTCTGTGTTTGCTGTTTTAATTTCTTAAAAGAAAAAGTAGATGAAGTATAATATTTCTAATAGGCATCAACTTGCTTATGGCTTGTTCAAAAATAATACTCTTCAAGTTTATTTTCAATCTGTTCATATCCAAGAATATCAATCTTTACAAAATAATATATATTGAAATATGAGACTTATGAAAAGTATAATGTCTCTGCTATTTTCAATAAAATGCAAATATTAAATATGTATTATTTATAGCATATTTTCTCTAACTATACTCCTAATAAACAGCAAGCTTATTTTATAATTCAGAAAGCATAGAAGATGATTTTCTTGAAAAATGAAGAAATTAACCTAACTTCCAATTAAAATGTTGGTCATAATCTATGGAGGAAAAAAATAAATGCAATAGTATAGAAGTTAAATATGTAACAATGAAATAACTATATTTATAAACCAGCAAATGCAAAGAAATAAGTGAACAAGATGTGTTTTCTAATAAGTTAATGCTCCTAAAGTGAGACTTAAAAGATCTTTCTTTCACCTTTAAGAGACTCCTCTTGGATTATACCCCTGATCTCAAATAATCTGATTTATATTACTTTTGTAGCATAATTTTATTTATTTTATTTCATTGAAATCATATTAAAAACATAAGGGAAATCTATAAATCTATTTGAAATGTGTTGTATAAGAGTATGGAAAATAGGCGCAGCTCTTACAAAAGCCTGTTCAACTTTTCAAGGTGACGCTAATCTGTGTTTCTGCAGAAAATGAGAATATACATTGTCATGATGTGTTTCTATGGTAACTATTTTTTATGCTGCAAATAAAATAATGGCTCTCACAAGAATATTGCCCTTCATGGGTTTTGGACAAATAAATGTGTCATTTTATTTATCAACCCTGAACGTTCTTCAATATCTGTTATTCTGCTATTTGCACACTCGCAGCAGCCAAGCAACAAGGCCATGTGAGTCTCTATTTCCCAGGAAGCGACAGTGGCTAACCAAACAGGTTAGATAAGTAAGTGATCTAATTAAGAAAAAAATACTTCTGTTTTAGAGTATTCTGATGCTAGGAACCAAGGTTTCTGAGGCAGATAAAGATATGGAATGGGGTTAGGCATGAAAGCTGGAAATTCCCAGGAACGAGAAAGAATGCTTCGAATCACTAATGACCCATTATTACCAAGACTGTGTTTAGTGTTGGTATACTTTAATGTTAGGGTAGAAATAGGCTATTAAGAACTATGAGAAAAAAAATTGTGCAAAACCATGCATAAGACACTTTGAGGTTATAACTATCAGAAAACCAGTACCAAACCTCCTTTTTTTTTAAAGATTTATTTATTTACGCATACAAGAACTGGGGTGTAAGCCAGAGGTGTGAGGTAGTGAGAGGATTCACCAGAGACAGAGTGGGGAACAGGACAGGTGGATCTACTGAAGTACATTGCTGAAGGGAGCAGCAGGCGAGGCAGGAGGGGTCTGCTCAGCCATGTGGGTCAGCTCCCTGGCTGGGACCTAAGGTATGCTGCAGTGGCTGCTGATAGCTTCTTAGTGCTGAGACTTAACCCACTGCACCACCAGGGAGGTCCCCAACCTCTTTCTGATTGAGCACAGCTCTGTTTTTCCCCACCTCTTAGTATCTCAATCATCCAATGCAAACAAGAACAATAATGTTTCTACTACTTCCCTGATCAACCTAGACTGAGAATAAAACAAGGAATTGAGACAGATGGTTTCACTACCTGACATACTCCTATTGGCTACCTCTGAAATGGTGACCAGAATGAATTCCCCTCCTCTTCAGTTACTGTGAATGCACAATAGGGAAGGCTAGGGAAGGGGAAGGCATCAAAGCAAAATCTCTGCCACTTTCAAGACGCATTACTGGTAGCAATGAAGTTGTCTTGAATTTAACACATTGTTTGCAGGTAGTTTGCTACTACCAGGCAACATAAAACGTATAAATACTTTTCCCGCATACAATTTAAAATACTTTTGTAAGCGAAACATTATTCCCATATTACTATTCCTATAAGAAAGGATCACCACTTTCTTTAATCCACATAGCTGGTGAGTATAACACATTGTTTGTGGGTAGTTTGCTACTACTAGTCAACGTAAAACTTATAAATATGTTTCCCGCATACAATGTGTTAAGAAACTGAAAGTCCATCTTGGCACATTTAGGCATATAATTGAGTTTCTCATTATGTTGTAGTTGGCATCTCAGGGAGATAGCGATTCAATCTTTTCCGGAAAAAAGGGTCTCCCATCCCCATTGCAATTCTTTTTAGCTGTTTTATAATATGACTTTCAACTTCTTTGACATTTCTCTCGTTCAGGGTAAAATCTGTAGCATCTGAGTCAGAAGACCTAGTGAGCACTCTGTGGGAGGGCACTCAAAGGCGAGGTGTCACCAGAAGCTCACACTTGCAGCCCTGGGCTGCCACAGAGGAATATCTGAATACCCTGTACCCCCTTGTTGAGAGGAAGTCCAGCCATCTGGGGATGTGATGCTTGATTTCTCTTGTCAGTTGTCCCAGCCTGAACATCTGCACAGTATTCTCTTCAGCACTTGAGCAAAAGCATCTTCAGATTAATTTCATGCACAATAAGCTATTCCCAACCTTTAAATCTTCCCAGCTCAGGTCCCAGGCATTGTAGAAGACCAGAAAGTCATCCCTTTCATCCTGTGTGTAAACTCCTGACCTAAAGATCCTGTGAGAATAATAAAAATGGTTGCTTTTAACTACTATGGTGAGATTTCAAGATTTTGCCTTGATATCCTAATGGAATGAGACTGTGAGAATATGTGTGTGTATGTATAAGGGTGGGGGATTTGAATATTTTGAATGTGTAAAGATTGTAAATAATTTGTTGTCAGAGTATTCAAAGCAGTTATTTAAGTACATGGTCCCCAAATTCTATGACACTTCTTGAATTGAGAGTTGGAATTGATATACCTTCCCATTAATCTTATCAGATTTTGATTATTAAAGTACACTAATAAAGTTCTGGCTATTTGGTCGTATACAGCAATTTGACCTACAGGGATAGTATTTTTCTTTTAAAAGTCCACACATATTTATTGACAATTTATATACCATAAATACATATATTTTGTGTGTGTTTGTGTGTGTAGCTCAATTACCAAATACATATATTTTTAGAGTACCATTTGATGAGATTTCACATTGTATATACTTGTTAAACTACTATCCAATTAGGATATAGAACATTTCTAGAAAAATCTCTGGAAACAGGTGGTTATTTCCAGATCATTTATTATTTTCTTCCTAACCCCACAT
The DNA here is from genome assembly GCA_004024925.1 of Scalopus aquaticus. Taxonomy (NCBI): domain Eukaryota; kingdom Metazoa; phylum Chordata; class Mammalia; order Eulipotyphla; family Talpidae; genus Scalopus; species Scalopus aquaticus. The sequence goes on from PVIJ01000821.1 coordinate 85,025, forward strand.
TATCCAAGTAACTACCATTCTGTCCTCAATGATTATAAATTAATTTGCCAGAGATACTCTTGAACTCCAATTCCACAACTTAAATTAACCCTTGCAATTAAGTGTAGCACATAACTAGTTCCAGCCAGTGAGATGAGTATAAATCAGTGTGTGCCTTCTCCACCCTCTCTTTCATGAGCTGGCTAAAGGCCAACCACTCCAGGGCACAAGATGGAAGAAAGTCAGGATTATGAGTCTCCACATATGTGTGGTTCACTGAATTTTATATTGGATCATTGCCTGGGTGAGAAGTGAATTTTCATTATGTACATTTACCATCACAGACCCATTGTAGCATGTAGCCATTTCTCAACAATTACCCACACATAGTAGGCTCGTAGGCTCTAGCATCCTATTATTAAAAAAAAAAAAAGCAACTCCATAACCCCACTTTAAAAAATTACTGAGAAAGCAAAATCACCTCTGACAAGAAGTCAGAACAAGGAAAGCCAGTTAGCTGGATAAGATGAGCTGACTGATTTATATCAGCTATAAAATAAACCTTACCCATTGGACCAAGAATACTTAGTCCATGGACTAAGGAGTATCTTCACCATCAGAGTTTTAACATCATTGTCTGCCTTTGTGATTATCTTGTTAATATTATTTTTGGTACAGTTTATTTCTGCTAGCATATTCTTTATCTAGGTTTCCCAACATAGTCAGCTGAGTTTGACTCATTCTATTAACCTAGCTCTTTGCTATTTGCATATGACTAAATATGTTAATTTGTTGATCTAAATCTTTCCTTATAAAATTATGGTTTTTCCTCTACTTTTCAAAGACTATCACTATAGCTCTTCAAAGAAAAACACTGGAGAAAATGAATGTAAAATGTCAACATTTTTCCTTTAATATAATCAATGCCTAATCAATTCTATGTGTAGGAATATACTTGATGCCTAATATTAAGAAAAGCAGAAATGATCTTTAACACCTACTATTAAATCAATAGTTGGTCATCATTTCCTAATTATTTTACTATGTATCAATCTGAGAACTTATTAGTAATGCATTTGCATTAGTTTGTGACATATATCCATAGTTGTAGGGGACAGTAAACTTCTGAATTTTTTTTTAACTTTCAGTTTAATTTGTTAATGCAGAAAGAGTTCAAAGCCCTTCGTTAAATTATTTCTTAATTCTAATAATATGTCCACCAGAAATTAAGAACATTTTTTGCTTTAAAAAGAAATGTCAATAATAAAAGCAGACAGCACTAAGTCTTCCTGTCAAATATATAAGAATATGAAAATGATTACTTCATTTGCATTTCCTTCTCCACATAGTTCAGTAATAACTTTTCATAGTTCATCTCCTCCACAGAAATATTTTTTTTCCTCTCTTTAGTATAAAGCATAAACCTATCTCCAGCATAGTTGCCCCTGAACAGAAGAATCCATGTTCTAGGATCCCCAAAGTAACTTGTTTCAGAGTCATTTCATCCTGTTTTTTTTTTTTTTTCCCTGAATGTCAACTTTGGAAATCAGTGGATTTTGTTGACCTGGTATTCACATGATTCACTTTAAGAGAAAAAAATAAAACAGGAAATATTTTATGCAGACAAATACAATTTGTTCAAAATGTATAGCTCACTGCTTGAAGTTCACAAAATTGTCTCAAAATAAAATAACTGAATGGACAAATAAAAGAAGACACACAAAAGCACAACTATAGGATACACTGAAACAGTTAAAAAAATCAGCCTCTTAACATTAAATCAGCACAGATGTTTCAAGAGTAAGTGATATCAAGTTCTCCAGGAACAAATGATTCCTACCTTATAAAAACTGCCTGGAACATAGAAAGAGTTGGGAAGCACTCCAAGTCACTTTGCAAGGCACATTTAAAGACATGTTTACTGTTGTCTTCGTTGTTGGCGAGCTATCACCTCAGAACAAGCTGAGACTGAGCATTGCAGGTGAGTGGACTGATCAGATACACACCTGAGTCATGTCCTTTGGCGAGAGCAGAGAGTATCCTGTGGTTCCCTCCCCTTCTCCACCAGAAAATATCTTCAGATGAGCTTTCAGAAGCCTGATCTGAGCAGACTGCAGATTGGAACCCTCAGAAAACGGAAACCTGCTTCCAGAAACTAGTTGGGCAAGGACTCGTGAGTTTCTCTATGGTTGAATGGACCTCAGAATGGCATCTAAGACTTAAACTAATCAGAAATTAATACCTTTGAAGATAGTCATCTGGATCAGTGAGGTCCTTCAGGAGAAAAACTCTGTATAAAGAGGCGAAGTAAACCAAGTACTATCAGGTCATAGAGACCAGCCAGAAGGAGGCATCTCTCTCAGATGACATAGTGTGACATTCCCATATCCAAGATTCAGCAAAATCCTTATACAAGAGAAAACACCAGAATTCAGACATTTATCAGACTGACTGCCCAAATAGCAGATGATAATGAGCAAATGAGCCACATAAAATTTTCTCTTTCCCGCTAACTCTTACTATTCCTTAGGAATAAATGGGGAGGGGCAAAAAAAAAAGAGTCCAACTAGAAAAAGAGGAGCTAGAAGATAGAGCAAGGAAAAGAGCAGGATCAGCTGGCCCATCCCCCTTTTCTTCTGCCTTGGAATCTAATAATGGATGACTGGACTAATCACGCAATAAGAGACTATGACATAAAAGTAATGGGTAAGTTATGGACTCTACATAGCCATTGCCCCAAACAGTTTTATAATTCTGCCTCTACTGAGTCCAGCTTCTTCAATATATCAGTAGCTGTGCAAACTCAGTAGGCAAACAGCATCACTACAGAACAAGGAACCAGCAAGCATGTCACCAAAAATAATAAAAGAAGAGCAAAGTAGGATTTTATTCATAAATAAAATATGCTTCTGAGGTAGATAGGAAATTATACAAATATAATAGCAAATGACATATAGTGAATCTTTATATGTGAATGTAATTCTACATTCTACATATATATACTTTCATATAGATACATTATATATGTATAGACATGTGTGTAAATGTAATACTGCGTGGTACTAAATTGAAGAGGTGAATGTGATGAAATTGCATCCATAAAATGTCTTAGAACCTATGATATAAGGGTGTCATCCTTAATAAGAAATACATTGGCCATTAGTATAACCTAAAACTACTTCATTTAAAAAAAAATGAGATTTACTACTGGCCAGAAAGAAAGCCAAAACTTATTTTATATGATAGCATTGTCTACCTAAGTAATCCTATTATATCAACAAGTAATCAACAGGGGATTTGAATAAATTCAGAGCATAAAAATCAATAATGTCTCTTAAATAAAATGAACAATCAAAAACAGCAGGAAAAATGTTTCTTTACCAAGTAACAAGGCTATGAAGTATCTAGAAATAAATACAACATACAAACATGATAAAGGAAAGTACTTTTTACAATCTAACTGAAGGGTATTAAAACAAAATCATAATTAGTATGATAAAACTGGACATTAAGGAGAAGGTGAAAAATAAAGGTATTGTGTTGTCTCATTAATCAATTACCCAAATGTTATTTCTAGAACTTAATGAAATATTTTCCAAATGCTTATGATTTTAACCCTGTATAAAACTAGCCAAGATGATTATAAGATGATGAAACAGAAAGACAAATACCATTCAATTGCATAAGTTCAGCCAGTGTGATTGTACAAACGTGGACAAGAGGATTAATTGACCAGAACATACAGTCCACAAATAGACCTATTTATGTATTAGAATTTGGAAATGGGTCAAGATATTTAAAACTAGCGAGGAAACAATGTATTATTCAATAAATATTGCCAAGAAAATTTGATATTCATCTGAAAACAATAAAATTATATACTTACCTCACTTATTCAAATTCCAGATGGAATAAAAATATAAGCAAAATAGTAAAACCATTAATAAATTAAAATAAAATACAAAAAAATATGTTTATGACTTTTGGCAAAAAGGTCTTTTTACACAAAACACATAGAACAAACATTATAAGTGAAAATATTTCACCACGTTGAACATTTTAAACTTTTATAAGACAAAAGATAACCTACCCAGAATAAAGATAAGCAGAAAAATACATTAGTAGCATAAATAACTATTTTTAAAAAATGCCTCTATAATACAAAGAGAACCAACATTTTAAAAATGCAAACTAGGAGAAAAATGGATATCTATAAACAATTTGTAGAAAAGTATATTAAATAGCTGAGAACCTAAGGAAAAAAAAAAAGCACAGACTCCCTCAGTAGTATCTTGGTGAATGTAAATCAAAATTAACAAAATATTCTTTATAAATAAACTATTTATTTATTTATGCATACAAGCTGGGATGTATGCCAGAGGTGTGGGGGGTGAGGGGATTCACCAGAGACAGAGTGGGGAGCAGAACAGGTGGATCTACTGAAATGCACTGCTGAGGGAAACAGTGGGTGAGGCAGGAGGGGTCTGCTGCGCCACGTGGGAAGCTCCCTGTCCGGTAACCGAGCTCGTGCTGCAGTGGCTGCAGATAACTTCATAGTGCTGAGACTTAACCCGTTGTGCCATCAGGGAGGCCCCAGAAATTAACAAAATATTCAATGTCAAGTTGCCAGGAGGTTAGATAGGTCTGTGTTCATACCCTTGCCAACAAGGGCAACTTTATTTACCAACATGGAATAGACTTTTTTTTTTTTCTTTATTGAGGTATCCTTGGTTTACAACACTATGATTTAGGGGAATAGGGTTACACTTCCGCAGATGTATGTCACCACAGCACACCCACCACCACGGTGCCCATAGTCCTTTATCCTAAGCCATTGGACACTTTCCCCTTTTTGTTCCCATCCCACCCTACCTTCCTCTCCAGTATCCTCAGTTACTGGTAGAATATTAAAAAAAAAAAAAAAAATGCTTAAAATACCTGTGGTCTGAAAGCCAGGAATTCAATTTTTGTATAGTTACTTTCACATACATATATAAGACACAAAACATACACAAAAACCTAAATTGCATCATAATTGAATGGTGAAATGGTGGGGGGCAGCAAATACACATGATTGTTAAATAGCACAATTGACTGTTAACATTCACAGGGTGATATTCTATATGGTTTCTTTAAAGAATGAAACAGACCCATTGGTATTAGTTACACTGTAAGGGAAGATTGCATGCACATACTGAAAAGGTAATTAAATAGAAATTTGCTCATTGATATTTTAAGAAACTACATATATAGAGATAGATAGATAGATAGATAGATAGATAGATAGATAGATAGATAATAGATGATAGAACAATAGATAGATGGAAATGACTAGACAATATCTGAAGAGAAATAAATTGATAACAGATATTTCTTATAGAGTGATGTGGAGATATTGGTCAATGTGATGGGTAGTCTGTCTACTATACTTTCTGTTTTCTTTTTAATTTAAATATATTTATTTATTTATTTTTAATTGAGATAATATTAGGATCCTCCACCTCAGGTATCACTACTGTAGTGCACCCACTACCTAATCCATAGCCCACCACAATAGACCATTTTTCCTCCTTCTCTTCTTGTTCTTGATCCACTCCCACTCCCTCCCTTCTCTGGAGGCTTTAGTTCTATGGTCAACTTTCAAAGTTTAGTTTTTTAAACTTTATCTAAATCTTAGTTTGTATTCTATATAGTCCACACATTAGTGGCACCATCTAGTATTAATATTTATCCTTCTGACTTATTTCACTTAGTATTATCCCATCAAGCTCCATCATGTTGAACCAAATGGCATTAGTTTATCATTTTTGATGGCATAGTACTATTCCATTATATATAGAAAATGAAGTATATATATTATACATATACCAAATATTCTTGATCCAGTCATTTTATAATTTTTTTAAATCAAACTTAATCTGGTGATCAAGTGGGTTAATGTCTTTCAAGGAGGAAGACTATATAATTATCCCAAGCAATCCAAATGACTTTTTCCCCTTAGATCATCTTTTTGATCCTAGCATTAAAACTTCTACCACACACACATTGCATTTGTAGATCAATTTTATCCCAATGAAGAAGAAAAAATATTTATGCTTCGCCATTCTTGTTAATGTGTAGATGCAAGGATATTTATCATATTTGTCAGAGAAGTGGTCCTGTAGAAAAGTTTCATAGCACTGGACCATGACTATTTTTGATTGAGTCAGCTAACATACTGCTTTAATTAAACTGGCATACTAGGGCTTCCCTAGTGGCACAGCAGGTTAAGTCTCAGCACTATGAAGCTATGAGCAGCCACTGCAGCACGAGTTCAATCTCTGGCCACGGAGCTTCCCACATGGTGCAACAGACCTCTCCTGCCTCACCCACTGTTCCCCTCAGAAGTGTACTTCAGTTGATCTGCCTGTTCTGTTCCCTACTCTGACTCTGGTGAATCTTCTCACCACCCCACACCTCTGACCAATACTCTAGTTATTGTATGCATAAATAAATAAATCCTTAAAAATATAAACTGGCATACTACATATGACATATATAAAACTGAACATTTGATAAATAATGCTATATTTTATATAATGTGATGTGTGTGAGGGGAAGAGGGGAAGGGACTGGAAGGAGAAGAAGGAAAGTAACACAGAAGTCAGGCTCCCTCTCACCTCAAATCAGCTCCAAGGCTGCTCCCAGAGCCTGCATTCAAAGAAGCTTTGAGGAAGGAGTGGGGGTGGGGAGAGGCATCTACAGCTCTGAGCAGAGCAGTGCACGGTCACTGTCCTTTTCCCAACTCACTGAGCAGGTGCAACACACACCCAGCAGCAGCTCTCTATTATCCCAAGAGCAAGGGAAGAACATAAGTTTGTAGAAGACTGTTATACACACACACACATACATATGCATGCACATATACACATGCACATATGCATATGCATGCATATATACACATGCATATGCTTATATACAAGCATATATGTCTTTGACTTTCACAGGCTGATTCATGGATCTACATAATGTTAAACACATATAGCATAAACATTATATGTTATATGTATATGTTACATATATGTATTGCATATAATTTTACTAGTTTATGCTTTGGTTTTATATTTTCATATGTAAAAATCATATATATAGCATTAGTCATATTTGTACAGCACTATATCTTATATATTTATAGGCATAACATATATGTATACCACTCTGAACTATTTAAAATTTGGCCTAGACATAGGACTTGTTTAAGACTGAAGTCAGGAATGTTTAAACTCTCCTCCTGCCTCCGCTGGTCAGAGCACACCTACCTGGCGGTGCCGTGGAGTATAAGCAGCTCATCCCTGGTGATGGGAACCAGCTGCAGTAGGTGAATGTTGAAGAGCACACACCCCTGCCCTTCAGAAAAAGACATAATCATCACCTCTTAAATTTATGTGTTAGAAATTAAAATGTGATGTATAAGGGCTGCATGGGCAGAGTTGGCGAATATTCTACCCTTTAAGTCTTGAAGTAATTTCAGGCAGGAGAATTCAGCCGTTGTTATTTTCAGCTCATCATTTTGATGGCTGCTGGTGATGATTGTAGGACTTAGACTGGATTTAAAATATGCCACCAAAATGTTCAATAGCTGATAATAGAGTCAAATGTGAGCCTATCTCAGCCATACCTAAGGTGTCGGTAATGATCTTGTGAGTTGGAATTAGCGCTGCGGTCACTGCAGGTTTGCAATTTGCAGACATGTCCTACCCATCCAGTGAAAGAATCAAAGATAAGACTTTGGTAAGGAGCATCAGAGACAAAAGAATCTCATTTGACTTTTGGGAGGAAAATATAAAGGAAAAGAGAGACTGATGATGGTTCTGTAGGGAAATACAGAGCAAACAAAATCCTTGCCTGCCAGGTTAAAAGTTTTGAATATTATTGTGAGATAATCAGTCTTCAAGTAAGAAATCTGGTGAGTACAATAAGTCATTTTGAAACACTACCCTGCAGAGATGGATTTGCAGAAAACATTTCCAGATCCTTGGTTTGCACAGTCTCTTTCGAAAACTTCACGAGTTGGGTCTCCCTGGTGCCACAGAGGTTAAAGTCTCATTGCTATCAAACTATTGCCAGCTACTGCAGCACTAGTTTGATTCCTCACTCCATCCCTCCAGGGAGCTAACCCGCATGGCACAGCAGACCTCTCCTGTCTCGCCCGCTGTTCCCCTCAGCAGTGTACTTCAGTAGATCTGCCTGTTCTCCTCCCCACTCTGTATCTGATCAATCTTCTCACCCCTAGCACCTCTAGCCTAACCCCCAGTTTTTGGATGCATAAATAAATATAAATGAATCTTTAAAGAAAAAAAAAAGAAAACTTCATGTGTAATCATAATCCCACTAGGGCTTCTCCCACTTCACAAAAGAAAGGTGTAGCCCTAACTTTAGTTTCAGAACAAAAAGATTAAATATATTGGATTTGCAGAAACTCAGTGATTCAAGGATACAACTTGAGTTTCTGCAAGTTCAATATATTTAATTCTTGGAGGGATAATGAGAGCAAACTATATGGGCGATTGTGTTGTGTCTTCAGTGAAGAAACATGAGTCAGGAAGAAGAGGCTATTAAGTTGATACAGTATCTGCAGATAAATTTGGAGGTAAGGCCATGAGGTTCAGAGAAAGTTCTGTCCTGAAGATTCAGACATTACAAAAAAATACAAGAAAATCTAAAAGAAAATCAGTTGCTGCTCTAAAACACACATCCAGCCTTCAGTTAGGGCATTTCTCAGATTCCCAGGGGGCACACCCAGTGTGGTCATCATGCCGCTCTGCCTTTTACACGAAGATCCTGTAAATCAGAGTCCAGTTTTCTTATTTCTTCATAACGTGGAATACATCACCTTTGGAAGGTCTGTGGGAAATTTGACATTTTAAGTAATACTTTTACTGGAAAGAATATTCAGGGCCTCCCTGGTGGCACAACGGGTTAAACACAGCGCTGTAGAGCTGTCTGTGGCTGTGGCGAGAGTTTGATGCCCAGCCTGGAAGATTCCCCACGTGGCGCAGCAGACCTCTCCTGCCTTACACACTGCTCCCCTCAGCAGTGTATTTCAGCCCATCTGCTTGTTCTGCTCCCCACTCTGTCTTTGGTGAATCCTTTCACCACACTACACCTCTGGCTTTCACCCCAGCTTCTATGCAAAATAAATAACTCTTAAAAAAAAAGAATATTCATATTCTGGAAAGTGGGTAGTTTATTTTCAGTACCAAAAAATAAATCCCTGATAAATAATGTGTCCAAAACCACTGTCAGAAACTCTTAATTGTTTGGGGCCTCCCCAGTGGCACAGCGGTTGAGCGCTGCGCTGTGGAGCTATCGGCAGTGCACAATGCGAGTTCGACGCCCAGCCGGGGAGAATCCCACATGGTGCGGCAGACCTCTCCTGCCTCGTCCGCTGCTCCCCTCAGCAGTGTATTTCTGATCTGCCTGTTCTGCTCCCCACTCTGTCTCTGGTGAACCCTCTCGCCGCCCCACGCCTCTGGCCTGTACCCCAGCTTGTATGTATAAATAAAAAATAAATCTTAAAAAAAAAAGTTTTAAAAGAATAAAAATTTGAATCACAACTCTCTGAGCAAACAAAAGAATGGTTGTTTCTAAGCTAAAATTGGGAAGTATTGGACTGACAAATATTTTCTGGCAATAAAATGGAAATGAATTTTTAAAACTCAGAACAAAAAATGGAAAATAATTTGTGGGTGATTAAATGAAGAGTGGAAATATTGAGTAACTTATATTTTGTGTGTAGAAGAACTGGGGTGTAGGCCAGAGGTGCAGGGGTGAAAGGATTCACAAGAGACAGAGTGGGGAGTAGAACAAGCAGATTTGAATTTTTTTTTTCAAGAAAATCTGTGAATGATGATGACATGATTGTCTTAGGAAATTAATAATGTCGGATAAGGAAGTTTGGTTTAGATATTTTTTGTTTTGATTTATTGTTTCATCGCTAAGAGCATTTCTACTTTCTCAGAATACTTTCATAGTTTATAGGGTATCTTTCCTTTTCTACCTTAGGAAATGTGTAATTAAATATAATACTACCATACATCTTCTGCTTTTACTTTTTATGTTTCTAAACATATATTTTTTTTGAAATTAAAATTTCTTGAAACACAATTTCAACTGGAGTAACCAAAAGTGACATTTTTGCTTTGAGAAAAATCATTGTCTTAAATCAAGGTAGAGAATGATAGCCTGGAGTTGCTGGATGAGTTTCTTGTCATTTTTTCTATCATGATCTGCAAATAAAATATGGCTCTCTAGTAATGATAACAAACTTAAAATAAAATTTCACTGTCACTATGTGACTCAAAAGCAAACTTCTGATTCGAGTGGAAAGCAGGAAAGCTCAAAGCTTAGACAGATTTACAAAAGATCTTGCCCAGCATGCTTAAATATTTGATTAATAAGTACGACATGTTGCATTTTGGGTGTCAAAGGGAAAAATGAAACTACATAGCAGTACTTTATCATCAAGTGTAGATCCTTACAAAAATCATGAATTTGGGTGTTTAGTGAAAGATCTTGAAATATAATAAATTACATGAAATGTGAATGATTACTTTTGTATTGATACTGCTGGGGAGAAAAACGTCACTAAAATACTGCTTATTCCAGGAACATGATATCTTCAAATAGTTACCTGTAATGTTAATGCAAAATGCCAGTGCAAATTGTCAAGGTTGTAACATAGTATATTAATGCTACCTAAAAAGTCTGTATTATGTAGTATACAATACTGCACTGTCAATTCAAAGACTTATTTTAAAAGAAGATAATTCTGAATTATATTTTTGTCTCTATGCTGTGACAGCCTAAACGGAACATGTTCTTTGCTTTTCATTTTAAAAATGAAACTTGTGTCAGTTCACCCAAGGGGAAAAAATGGGAATGGAAAGCATCACAGGGAGTTTAGGACTATATTATAGTCTAAATTAAATATCCATTTTGCCTCTAATATGAGCATGGTTTCCTAGCTGCACAAAGGTGGAATTCAGCTAAGGCAGAAGCTAATTTCCCGACTCTGTTCCTGGAACGCCAAGGGCAGAACATTCAGCACCACATCAGGAAATACTCCCATAAAGCTAATAGATTTAGCGGAATTGAAAAGTAATGTGACCCCTGGAATTGAACAACTTGCTGGCAAGGTAGAAAAATCACAACTCTGGGATTTCCAAGTCTTGGTTCTACAGCCAACTCACTGGAGTTTGGAGCAGCAAAGGACCACCTGGTGAGACATAGGCATTTCAGAGGCAGAAGCCAAGTCTCAGGAGTTCATCATCTGGGAGGCTGAGAGTGTCAGCTGGGGCTACAGACACTTTGTTGAAGTGGGCAGCAGGGAGCAGTGGCCATTGAAACTTCCAGTGACGGGAAAGAAAAGTTGCCAATGATAATTTTCACATCTGTTAGGATTCATCCTAATAGAATCCTAATAGGATTCATCCATTCTTTTTCTTTTTATCTTAGGAAATTTGGTAATTTAATATTCTAGTGTCCATCTGCTGGTGCTACTTTTATTTTATATAAATACAGTACGCACTGTTATTCAAACTTAAAATATGTTTTGAATTCCAGTATCACCCAACATAGCCTCATCCATGAAGTTATTATGACCTTTTGTTTTGAGAAAATCATCATCTTTAATCTAAGAAGCTCAGGAAGGTCACAGGGAGCTCAGAAGGAAAGAAGAGACAGAGTTACACAACACTCATGACAGATGAGAAGTCAGGTCACCAGGGTGAAATGATTGGGGTAGGGGGGTGCAGGGGTAGATGAAATGGGCAAAGGGGTCAAAAGGTATGCACATCTGACTATAAAATAAATGTCATAGAGATGTGATGTACTGCAAGTTGTCTGCAGGTAGTAAGACTGTGTTGCCTATTTTAAAGTTGTTAAGAGAATAGATGTTAAAAGTTGTGATCACGTGAAAAAAAACTATATATATATAGTAACAAATGTTAAATACAATAACTGTGATGATTGTTTTGCAATGTATAGAAAAATTGAATATGTTGTGAACCTAAAACTAACTTAAAATTATATATCAATTATGCCTCAGTTTAAAAAATAAAGCAAGAAAAGAACAATTATCATGAAAAGATGCCCTGTTTACACATTGAATTATTAAATGAGTAGATGACAAATTGCTTGATAAAAAAGTCTTTATGCTATTCATACAGGTATTAAAATTTGGGCATATGCATTCATGGCAACATGGATGCAACTAGAAGGGATTATGCTCAGTGAAATAAGTCAGAAGGAAAAAGAAAAATATTAGATGGCTTCATTTATAGGAGGAGGAATATTGGGAATCCAAACAAATGGTGTGTGGGGGGAGTGGGGAGGAGAGAGAGAGAGAGAGAGAGAGAGAGAGAACTTGCAAGTAAACTATAGATTTGAGGCATAGAGCAGGGAATGGGAGGAAGATGGGTCAAAATAGAGGAGGGAAGAGCACAAGGGACTATGGTGATGGTTCACGAGTGACGTGGTGGTGGGAGATTTATGGGGAACCAGCCTAGAAATCAACTATTGTACGAAAATAAACAACAATATAAGAACATGTAAAAAAATGGGCATATGCCTGTGATATTTCTTATGACAAATGTCTACTTTAGAGCAGCTAATGATTATGATGTTACCATGGATAAATCTAATATATAAACACATATTCAATAATTTATAGAACAAGTGGATGTTAGTAATAAAATAATTATAAGTGCTATGATAAATTATTACCATAATAATTAAAAGAGGGAAATTAGATACTATTCAAATTATTAATGTTCCTTCTCTGATTTATTTATGTTTCAAATACATTACCAACTGTGCCTTAATTGGAAAACTTTAGAATTTCAATATTGGAACACGGAATAAAACACACAAACACACAAACACACAGGCAAATACAAAGTTTATGTAAACCTGAATATATTTTTATCTAAAAATGGGAGCAAAAAATTACATGCATTTAATTATAACCTATGCTTCACCTGTATACTGTCATAGGTGCTATTTTAAGAAACTTGATATTATGAATTTCTGCCTTAAAATTAATAAGATTAAAGTGAAGAATTTTGTTGGTTATACTCCATCTTATAAAGGTCAAAGGTAATGGAAAGTTTACTGTTCTCTACTGTAGAAAACTGGTAAGATCATAAAATGAAAAATGAAAATGGTTTTCAAAGAGTTGCATTTACATGCTAAAGCTATCCAAAACTGTGCTTAATTTCTGCTCCATTAAAGCTTGTGGTTTTATATGACTATCTATAATATTACTGAGATCAGGTCTAATAGCAGCTGCCATTTACAATACCTGAGAGATACCAAGCTGTTTATTAAAGTGCTTATTTTCACTAATAGGAAATCTGATCGCTAGCTCTTTTTCTAGTGTTATTAGGAAGGGAAAAATTCATCTTTCTTAGATTAGTTTTGGGTGTAATTTATCTTTGTAGTAGATGTAGATTTACCCTTATTGTTTTAATATATCAAAAACGTTGTCTTTTCACAAGTTGTTTAATAAAAGAAATCTGCAAAAAGTGCAAAGAAGACTGTGTACCCTGCCAAGAATATTACCCCAGAAGAGTAAATTCTAATAATGGAGCCACCTCCATCCACATCTCTAGATCTCTTATTTACCTTGCCAGTTTCACTAGTTATAAGAAAAAAAAATTGGAATTACAAAGTGTCGGTAACTTCGGAAATCTAGATTTCTATTCCAAGTTTCTTCTGTATTTGCTTTATTAACATCAAACATAACACCAAAGTCAAGGGAAATCAAATCTTATTTTTCTTGACTATTGGAGATGATTAGCAGCTTGAACAAATCAGTAAAATCTTCTTTTTTTTAAGGTTTATTTATTTATGCATACAATCTGGGGTACAGGCCAGAGGTGTGGGGCGGCGAGAGGATTCACCAGAGACAGAGTTGGGAGCAGAACAGGCAGATCGATGGAAACACACTGCTGAAGGGAGCAGCGGGCGAGGCAGGAGAGGTCTGCTGCACCATGTGGGAATCTCCCCGGCCAGACTTTGAACTCGTGTCACCATTGCTGACAGCTCCACAGAGCAGCATTTAACCGCTGTGCCACCAGGGAGGCCCAAACCTTCTTTTTCTATAATTTTGGAATTAACTAAACATTCTTAGATAACAAAAATACATGAAAAATATTCATCATTTCTTATCATGAGGGAAATGCAATCAAAACCATAGAGAGATACCACCTCACACCTGTGATAATAGCCCACATCACAAGTCCAGAACCACTAAGTGGTGGCAGGATGTAGAGAAAGAAGAAAAAAAATATTTTTTCACTGTTGATGACAATATACTGGTCTTGTAGAAAACAGTATGAGGCTATACAAAACATTTAAAATAGATCTAACGAATGATCTGGAAACCCCACTCCTGGGTATATAGTTGAAGAATATGAGGAATAATTTGAAGGGATATATGCACTCCATGTCTTTATTGCGGCCCTGTTAACAATGACCAAGTTATGAAAACCACCTAAGTGTCCATCGGCAGATGAGTGGCTTAAGGTATTTATATACACAGTGAAATACTTAGCTATGAAAAAGATAAAATCTTGCCACTTGTGACAACATGGAAGGAAAAAGAGGGGTTACACTAAGTTAAATAAATCAGAAGGAGAAAAGCAAATACCAGGTAACTGCATTCATATGAAGAAAACAGAAATAAAACAAAGGAAAAAAACAAAATGAAACCAAAGAAATCCTGGAAATCTGACTGTAGATTTAAGGTTTTCAGAGGTGGATTGTGGGGAGAGTGGAGCAAAGAGGAAGGGGTCCACTGGACTGTACTGGAAGAATATGGGTCTTTGTTGATGGGTGTGGTATGGTAACATATATCAGAAGAGCTACAAACATATATCCCTAAATCATGAACGGTATTATAAACCAACATTCTCAATAAAAAATAATACAATAAAAAATAAATACACAAATGAATAAACTTCTAATTGTCATATTTCAGAGTATCAAACTAGTCCATAATTTGCTGTTATCTAAACTGGAATATCATATGCCTTCAAATGAATCTCTTTAATGTAGCACATTATTTATAACGATCAGCAACTGTTGGCAGCTGGTAGTGTTTTCCATTTATTGCATGCTTTCTGAATGTAAAGTGTTGGGTCAAGTGTTTTATCCAGAGTCTATTGTCGCTTGCAGAGGGATTTATTGTACCCACCATCAAATTCTGTTTCATAGTTTGCAGATCTCTGTCTCTTTTCCAGTATATATGTATATTTGTAACTAGCTTGTTTCTCCATCCTTCATGCTTTCAAAAAAAAAATGAAATACGTATTTTTGCTTTGGTTTCCCAAACATGATTTACAAAAAAATAAAATAAAATGAAATAAAAAAACCAAAAAAAAAAACCTGATTACAGACTATTTATTGTCCTATTTTGAGGATAATAATGGAATTATTTTACTGGACTTTACAGCAAAACATGTTATTTAAAACATTCCAGTTTTTAAAATCTTCATCCCTAACTGCATGTTCTTTTATCCTCCTTTCCTGCCTGCTCTTCCATTGAATTCTTTTGTGTCTTGCATTTTGTTTTCCCTGGTCTCCTCTTTTCTGACTCAGCCACCATTTTTGTTCTTGATATGTGTCCATAAATTCAAAAGTACTTATAATTTATTTTGGAGAATAACTTAGTTTTCTGTCTATAATAACTTATATACACATATCCTGGTGAAATGCTATATTTTGAACTGTTAATAAAAAAGTCCCCATTGATATACTTAGAAAAAATAAATTTTCTAGCACAAAGTAACACAACAAGAATGAATGACATCCACTATAAAAATATGTCCACTTCCATATAGTAGCTTGACTCAGTTGGGTCCTGTTGGTTGTAGCTGGAACTTTGAGAGGGAATATGGTCCAGAGACAGAGAGGGATAGACTCTGTTGTTCACCAGTCACAGACCTAGTATAGTGGGATGTGTGAACATCCCCATCTTGCTTGAATTTGGTATAGTGTTATAGAGTTAGACAGTGATCTAAAGAATCTGAAAGGTATAAGCACTTGTTAGGACTTGACATGTTACTTAATTGCTTATATCCCTATAATTTTCATGTCTTTAAAGAGAAGTTGAGTCATTGGTGAATTTCAAACTTATTTAGCTTAGCAAGTGATCTGAACATCAGGCCTTAGGCTTTGTGTCTGTGAAACTCCTCAAAGAAGAGGTGTCTTTTCTCATTCACTGAGTGAATCTGTAGCTTTACTATACCCTAAACATTTGCTTACCAGGTACTTATACATGTTACCAGGTAGAACATGTAACTTTTGCTTCCTCTATTAGATTGTAACTGAGGGATAGCATTGCAAACACTTTTTTACAGTCCTTGTGATTTTCCCATATGTCCAAATACCTTTATATGGCAGACACTGAAGAGATTAAGCTATATAGATAACAGGCTGCCTTTAGCTTCCAACAAATAACTCCTTCTCTAAATCCTCCTGCATCACACATTTTTTTTTCATAGTTTCATTGGTTTATAACCTTGTTAGTGTTTTGGAGACATAGGTCCCTCTGTTTCAGGTGTAGTTATCATAATGCACCATTTTCAAGGTACTCACAGCACAGCAACACAAAAATCCATAAGAGATTATAATGGGCAAGTGTATGCCAATAACTTTGATCATTTGGAAGAAATGGATACATTTCTAAAACAATATAGTTTATGAGGGCTAATTAAAAATGAAAAGAATAACTGATCACAATATGAGAATTTAAATAGTAATCAAAAATCTTCCCCCCCAGAAAAGCACAGTAAGTGATTGTACCAGGAAATTCTATAAAGATTTTAAAGAATAAACCACTCCCCTGTTGCTTAAATTATTTCAAAAACAACAAGAAGGAATGCTGTCTAACTACATTTATCTTGTTAATATTACCCTAATACCAAAGCCAGGCAAAGACAAGAAACATGACAAAGCACAAACAAAACTATAGACCAATATCCCTGATGAATATCAATGCAAAATTCAACAAAAAAATACTAACAAATTTAATTCAACAATACATTACAAGGATTATTCATTACAATCAAGTGGGATTTATCCCAGCAATGCAAGGATGGTTTAATTTGTGTAAATGAATGTAACAAATCAACAAAAGAAACTATGAAAATCATATGATAATATCAATAGATCCAGAAAAAACATTTGATAAGTTTTAGCACCCATTTATAATAAAAATCCTAAACATGATAGGCATATAAGAAACCTACCTCAACATAATAAATGTCCTATATTAAAAACCTATAGCCAATAAAATATTTGATGTTGGAAAACTTAAAAAGATTTTCCTTTAATATTAGGGAGAAAAAAACTAGATTGCCCACTGTCACTTACTCCTATTTAAATTAGTATTAAATGTTTTAGCTAGAGAAATCTGACAACAGTAGAAATAAAAGGAATCCAGACTGAAAAAGACCATAAACTATCACTACTTGCAGACAGTATGTTGTTACTATATCAAAAACTCAAAATTTCCACCAAAAAAATTATTAGAAACAACAAATGAATACAAGTGACAGGTTACAAAGTCAACAGATAAAAATCTATTACACAGTTATGTACAAATAATGAATTAGTGGGACAAAACATTAAAAATGTTTCCATTCACAATTATGTAAAAAAAAAAAAAAGAAATCCTAGGAATTAACTTAGCCAAGGAGATGAAGGAGTCCCACAATAAAAACTACAAGACTTTATTAGAGTATATAGAACACTATATAAAGAGGTGGAAAGCCATTAGTCTTCATAAAGGAGGAGAATCAATAGCGTCAAAATCAATATTCTACCAAAAGCAATATATGAATTTTAATATAATTGCCAGTAAAAATACTAACAACATTTTTCAAAGGACTCAGACAAAAGTATTAAAATTTATATGGCAACATAAAAGGTCTTGATAAATTAAAATAACCCTGAGAATAAAAAAGGAGAGGAATAAAGGCTCATATTACTTGATGTGATTCTATAAAGCAACAGTAATTAAATAATGTGGTATTGAAATAAAAATACACACATGGATCAGTAGACTAGATTTGATAGCTCAGAAATAAATCCATATATTTGTCAGTAATTAATCCATGATAAAGGAGCCAAAAGCATATGATAGGGAAAGAAAATTCTCTTTAACAAATAGTTCTGGGAAAACTGCAAATTCACATGTTAAAGAATAATGTTGGGTCACTCCCCAATCCATGCAAAAAAATAAATCAAAATGGATTAAAGACATATACATAAGACTCATAGCAATGAAATATTGTTAGTAGAAAAGTAGGGGGGGGAGAATTGGTGATTCATTTCATAGTATTGATAGAAAGAATATACTTGAGGCTCAATTTCTATAGAAAGGGAAATAAAATTGAACTGGGATTACTGCAAGTTAAAAAAAAATTGCATTACACTTTCAAGACCTTAGTTACTAACTACAAGTTAGTAGTTCTTTCAAGCTACAGCTTTTCTTGAGTGATATCACCATTAACTTTAGTGTTATCACCATTCACTATATTTTCTTTGTGTCTTTTGTACTGAAAAATTTTCAATTTATCATTATTTCAGAAAATATTTGATCCAATAGCTAGATAACAAAATGGCAAACTTGCGAAATTTTCTTATAATTTTATTCTATGGGTGTATATATAAAATGTTGTTAAAAGTAATAAATCATTCCAAAAAATAAAAATAAAATAAACAGAGAAATTAAATAGAAGTAGACTAGAAAGACATCTTACTGAATAGGAGATAATATCCCCATATTGCACAACTGATGGGGGTTTATATCTATGATATACAAAAAATTATATTCAATTTAACAACTAAATAAAGCACAATTAGTAAATGAGCTGCAGATCTGTACAGTTCATCAATGAGTATATCCAAAAGGTCAATATATATATATGGAAAAGTGTCCATAATCACCTTTAATAAGGAAGTTTCAGGCTAGACCCACAATGATATATCACTTTACACCCATGAAATCAGCACATATTAAAAAGACATCTAACATAAATTGGGAGAGAGCATGCAGAGTAAGGGAAAATTTATAACAATGTTAATGAGAATGTAAACAAGTACAGTCATTTTGGAAAAGAATCAGGATTTACCTTAAAAAGTAAACATGGAAATACCTTATTACCTAGCAATTCCAGTCTTGAGTATCTTATCACAAAGAGCATGAAAAAATCAACTCTAAAATTTTTATGTGATACAGTGTTGATTGCAGCATTAGCTAAAATAATTAGGACATGGAAACAATGTAAGTTTATACTGCTAACTTAAAAAGATATGGTATATGGACACAATGTAACACTACTCAGGTATAAGGAAAGACCAATTATTGCCAATTACAGTAAAATTCAAGGAATGTGAAAGAATTGTGTACTAAATTAGTAAAGCAAGTCAGAATGACTGACAGATATTGAATGTTTATAGACCAGATGACTTGACAAAGCAAAATACTTATAGAGAAACTAGAGGACATTAATAAAATGAAGTTTCTGAGGTTAAGGGGCTGAAGGAGATAAAGTTAAAGGGATTTGATGGATGGTGGTGTGAAAAAATATTTTAAAAATAAATTTAAAATACTCAGGTTTTATGCCAGGTCAATTAAATCAGAGACTGGGTGGATAAAGGCAATCAGTAGTTTTACAAGTTTCCTAGGTAATTCTAATGTACAGTAACACTGATAGATGTGACATTTTATTTTGCTAAAAATGTGATGGACAACAGTTAATAATATAATGAAAAGAATTTACATTGTCCTTCTGATATAATCACCCACAAAGCAATGTGACTTTACGTAATGGATCCCTAAAGTTTGACCCTAAAGTTTATCTGAACAGTTCAAAGTAAAGAAACGCAACACTCTCAGCTGTTTATTCATTCTTATTTAATTTCATTTCATTCTTAAACAGATGCATGATATATGTACAACATATATTTTCATAATAGAGATCTTTGTTCTTAATAGAGTTCAGTTTCCTGTGACCTATTTCCCACTTAATGTTATAATCTTCTGTGACATCACAATTAATTCCCTGCAGGGATGATTATAGTTACACAGAGAGGATTACGATTTCAGGAAAGTGATAAACAGCAGGAACAGAATAAGCTCCTTTTTGTTATGTTTTGTTTTGTTTCCCAAGGATTATTAGCTTTGTAAGAGTAAAAGCAAAAAAATAAAGGGGTGGGGGGAAGAAAGGTGTTTTGCAGAACATTTTAAAATACTGTAAAGCTTTAGAGTTCTTTCTTTTATGAAATGTCACCATTTCTAAAGAGAAAACTCTTTAGAGAGTTTCTGTTTATTAAACCACCTAAATTACTTAAACAGTTAATGTTTTGTCAATTTAATAAAATATTGCATTAAGATTGCTTTAAATTAAGAACCCAGATGTACCTTGAGATTTTGATTTATCAGCATCATTATTGTTGATATTTGCTACCTGTGAATCTTTTGCTTTGCAAATGCCTCTGTTATTAAAACTTCAGAACCTTGATAAGATAACACTGATCAGCATTGAGACGTTACTGACTTAAAAAGGCCCTAATCTGTAGTATCTTGGTGTGCTGAACATGAATATAACCCTGAAAATTTTTTATTAGCTCTTGCTTTGAAGATATTTCATATAATTTATTTTATATGTTTCACTGTGTAAATTTATCCAGTAGGACTGCAACAACATCCTAAATCAGCCTAGAATGATGTAATAGTGCATTGCATTGCATAATACCATCACACACACATCATTCAGAGTTGATTGCATCATTTTCTGATGCAATGCAATACTACTGCCAGGCTGCTGCTGAAGGAAGCTGACGTCAGCAGTGCACTATAGAAAGCCCTGTCGGAAAGGTTAAGCACTGAAAATATCGCAGACTTTGTGCGAGACAGTTTAAGCTACTGTTCCATAGAAATGTTATTATTTTATCCATTTAGGCACAATACAGAACAGTAATGCCTCGAAAGTGCATTAATAGCGTGGAGAATTTCTGCTCTATTTGTGGGGAAGTGACATTTGTCAAGCAGAAGAAAAGTATCACTTCTCAAGTGAAGAAGGCTTATCATCTTTACTTCGGATGCAAGGTTGGTGACCAAGACTAGCCTTGGGCCCCACATATCTGCTGTGCTAAATGTACAACACAGTTTTCACGTGGTTAAATGGCAAAAGACCATCAATGCCGTTTGCAGTCCCCATGGTGTGGAGAGAGCCAAGCAACCACATAAAAGACTGTTCCTTCTGCTTGGTTCCTCCTCTTTCCAGAGGAATAACAAAGCAAAAGAAGTCGAGAATAGTCTACACAAACATTCCGTCTGCATTGAGACCAGTGACATATGGTGAGGGACTTCTTATTCCACAACATCCAGCAGAATATTCTCTTACTTATTATGATGAGGACCAGGGTGAGCTGACCTGTTCCATCAGCATGCAGTGACCCAGATTTTCACTGTGGTGCATCATCCACCCCACACAGACTAACACAGGAAGAACTAAATGACCTGGTTCGTGATTTGTACTTATCCAAGAACAAAGCAGAATTGCTAAGATCAAGACTACAACAATGGGATCTTCCAGAAAAAGATGTCGCAATTAATTATATCGAAAGCACCACCAGCAGTTAGAGCCTTTCTTCAGAAAAGACTTTGGTATTCTGTTCTGATATTGAGGGCCTCATGAATGCCTTAGAAATCACTCATGACCCATAAGAGTGGAGACTATTTCTAGACTCTTCAAAACAGTCTTATGGCTGTGCTTTTGCTCAATGGAAACCATCTTCCATCTTTTCTATTCCTGAACAGCTGTACAAGAGACAAGCGAAGAAATCTCAGAAGTAGTCTATGATTTGATTTTTTTACAGGTATTAACCATAGGCCTATTACTATTGGCATGCATTTCGTGATGTAAACATCAATTTATTGCAGATTACAATAAAAAATAACTAGAACCAAAATTAGAATTTGACTGTCATATTCGTGTTGAGCACATACAAATTGATAGGAAATGACTAATTTTATTTCAGTAACATGACTTATTAAAAAATTTGTTTACCAGTGTAATTTGACCTTCACAGAATGCATCTGTCTCCACTACAGTTAATAAGAATTAGATGATAAAGCAAGTGATTTGTTTTTATTTATTTTTTTAATGATTTATTTATTTATACATACAAGAGCGGGGGTGTAGGCCAGAGGTGTGGTGAGGTGAGAGGATTCTCCAGTGAGAGAGTGGGGAGCAGAACAGGCAGACTGACCGAAATACACTGCTGAGGGGAGCAGGGAGCGAGAGACAGGAAAGGTCTACTTCGCCATGTGGGTAAGCTCCCTGGCCTGGAATTGAACTTGTGCTTCAGTGGCTGCGGATAGCTTCACGGTATTGAGATTTAACCCCTTCAGACACCAGGGAGGCCAGTGATTTGCTTTTACATGAACCTTATATCCTTTTCGATGACGCATCTATCAGTGTCCATAATTCCATGGAATTATATTCAAAAGAGTATATACAAGTATCTGCCTCTATACTTTCACTTAAACAGGCATTGTATTGTTTGGCCCACAATCACTCTTGATTTTATTATCATTTGCAAAATTAAAAGTGAGTATCATGTAAGATCGTAACTTATTTTCTTATATCTGAAATGGCAAAAATAGCAGTAGCAGAGATGAGAATCAGGTTTGACTATGAAACATTGTGTCTGCCTGGTCTTACCATCAGATTAGGATGGCCAACATGGATATTCATGTAGCTACAATTTTTCAGAATTTTTATGTCCAGGTTTTCATAAAATGTCCAACAAAATATGTAAAGGGACGTAATTTCACAGTTCCTTTCACTAATAATCTAAATCAAATACATTCTAAGCTCAATGAAGTTTTTAAAGTTGCTTTCTAATGTCTTCGGGAAGCATGCATTATTTGAGAGTTATATAAACTATAGTCAGGCTTAAAAGATTTAAAATTATCTCCTTTGTTTCTGAGACACTCTAAGTTATCACTTCTAGAAAGATTAAAAGCTGTAATCAATAAATGGTTAATTCTTTACACAATTTGGCACCGTTCTTGAGACTGAAAATAAAACAAAATGAAACAGTTTATAAACAAGTTACCTGCAAAATGGTATTTTGTGAGACTATCTTTTTAAATAGAAAGACCTTTCTTTATAATTACCTAAACACAATTTTCATTCTGAAAGCTTTTTAGCTTTGAAAATTCCCTAAATTATAATTAATTGATTTAAATCTTGCCTTGATGAAAGAATCCAAGCAGATAAGATTAATTTCTTAGTCTCTAACTACCTAACTTACCCAAGAGGCTATTCCAAAATGCTCAGCACTCAGACCCCCATCGATTATAATTTATATAAATGATCTGTTTCTCTCCAGAACTACTGAGGATATACAACAGATACACAACTCAGTAGGCTGATGAGAACACAGAGAGCAGACTCTCTCCACGTGGGCTATTATGAAAGCTGATTTAATTATTTCTTTTAGAAGTTTAATATGCAAAAAGTTAACTTCTAGAAATATTCAAACCATTGCCAGATGGCTATGAAAATTGTTTTTCATTAAATTGGACTGTTCAAATTTTCCAGGCCCATGAATCCAAAGACAGTTTAATCATAGTCAAGAGGGAATTATAACTCTGGAAAACCAAGCAGAACTCTCTAGCCAGGTTTATAATGATAATTATAATGAAATAAGATCACATGATTGGGAATCAGCCTACCAAAAGGTAATTCTAGTTATCCATAGTCTGACACAAGAGGCTTATCAATGGCAAGGCTTGTGGAAAATTCCTTTGGTAGGCTGTTGGTAGAAATAAGATGTCTGCTCTCTTTAGGACAGAAGGAGGTACATTTTATCATCTTTGGGTTGTATATGCCATGTGTAGGCTTATAGTTTATCAGATGGATATTATAGAATATCAGATGGATATTCTGTTTACTCAATCAAAAAACATTTACCAAATACCTTATTCATTTTTCAAAGTTTGGATACCAAGCAATGTTACAATTTTGTAAACAATTTGCAGGATGAGTGACATTTAGACCTGTACTTTCTCCAACTATCTTCAGAAGCCACCTTTTGCAAAGTATCTTCAGAATCAGTTCCTGAACAACGTCAGAAAACATAGTATTGCTTTAGTTGTAGATATGTTAAAAACAGAAGACTGAATTATGTGGTTTGATGAGCTAGTTGAGTATTTATGACTAAAATGAAATAAAGCAACTTCTAGGCTATGTAACAACTGCATAGTAGAGTGATATAAATGAACCTTCCCTGTCCCCTACAATATCCCTAAAACATGTTGAAACTGTGAGGTCCTCTAATGTCCGGCTGCTAGGGGCTAGACATTCTTACTTAGGAACTATTAGGGCACTCACTTTTATGTAAAACTTTGGGATCTATTTTCATGGCAAATGCTGAGCAAGAAATGAATCTTCTCACCTAGAAAAATATTAAATAGTTCTGATGGCTTCTCTGCATTTGCACATACTTATCCCATAGATATTCTCAAGTTATTAAAAATTTAGTTACAAATAAAAATAGAATCAGTTTAATAACCACCCAAATAATCTCTCAGAGTTTTGCAGGTATTGGAGAGATTCAAAACTTTCCATAAGCAATTAATGAAGAGTTAGTACTCACTGCCTCTCTAATGAGTGTAGAGGTAGAATATAATCTGAAGCAAGAGAGCTACATGTAAGCTCAGGAATACCTTGGAATGTACAAATGACATTTCATATGGTAGCAGTTATTCTCTTAGCTCTGCTAATAGATGTACCTGACCATTAAAAAGGAGTTCAAAGCTGATAATAGAAACAGTTACCCTTCAACAACCTTACATATAAATATACATCACAAATCTCATTAAAAAATGGGACTCAGTGGTCCTCCCTGGTGGTGCAAAGGGTTAAGTCTCAGCAGTATGAAGCTATCTGTAGCCACCAGTGAGCTTCCCACATGGCACAGCAGACCTCTCCTGTCTCCCCCGCTGCTCCCCTCAGCAGTGTATTTCAGTTAATCTGTTCTGCTCCCCATTCTGTCTCTGGTGAATCCTCTCACCTGCCACGCCCCAGGCCCACACCCCAGCATGTATGCATAAATAAGTAAGTCTTAAAAAAAATGGAACTCAGTAATTCACAAATGACTTTATCATAATCACAAGTTTGTTCAATCATTGTGAATATAGATCCCATTCTGAAAATAGCCCAGTTAATTATCACAAGCAAGTTTTGGGGATTTGAATGTGAAAAGCCTGGTAAAGATCCATTTATAAATGCTTGGTTGAAGGAGACCTAGTTCATCTAGCTGCTTAGCTACACTAGATGCAAACTTGAAGTCAAAGGAAATTCTAACAAAGATATTAACTAGGAATATAATGTGGTGTCACTTTGCATAGTGGCATTAGTTCCATTAGTTCTTTTTCTGAAAGAGATTAAAATACAAACTTCATTTTCTCATATGAATATACTCAATTATTAAATGCCCCCTTATAAGTTTCCTGAAGGAAAGAAAACAAAAATCATCCCTCGTAATAGCTGTTAGGCCCAGAATTGAGTGAAGCTTTGTTTGAACCAAAAATGATCACTCCCTTTTCTCAATTTCACTAGGTAAGGACAGGAAGAGGTTAACTTCAAATATGACTTTCTAAAAATATTGCTCCAATTACCAAAAAAAAAAAAAAAAAAAGGATCTGGATTTCCTAGCAAGGTAGACCACAACTTGGGTGCTTCTGTATTGTCTCTTGAAGACCACAGAACACTATACAGGCAGAACACTTTGCTTCTAAAAGAACAACAGCAATGAAAACAACTGACTTTTATTATTTCTTAATGCTGACTTAATTTCATTAAAGACATTACTTCATTTAATTCTCCCAATCACAAGGTGAATGTGTTGCTCTTGTTATTACCATTTATTTAAAGAAGAAAAATGGGGCCTCCCTGGTGGCGCAGAGGTTGGGCGCTGCGCTGTGGCACTGTCGGCAGCGGTGACGTGAGTTCGACGCCCGGCCGGGGAGAGTCCCACATGGCGCGGCAGACCTCTCCTGCCTTGCCCGCTGCTCCCCTCAGCAGTGTATTTCTGATCTGCCTGTTCTGCTCCCCACTCTGTCTCTGGTGAACCCTCTCGCCGCCCCACGCCTCTGGCCTGTACCCCAGCTTGTATGTAAAAAAAAAAAAGAAAGAAAGAAAGAAAGAAAGAAAGAAGAAAAATGTTTCAAAAGATTAAGTGATTTGCTTAAGGTCGCCAGAGGTAAATTTCTAATGGTTTAATTTCTACATAGTACCACTTTAAACACTGCAGCAAACGTCAACTTGTATTTTAGTAAGACTCTTTCCTGTTTCTCCTGTATATGAGAGCTCTATCTCTCAGAAGGGAAGATTTTATATTATACCTCTTGGCATTCTTAGAACCTGAGAGTTTCTGGTTCCAGTGCTCAGTGAGTGAATAAAGAAGTGATAAATGAATGAGTAAATAGTTAAAAATAATTAAATCTCCTTCCAGTAAGGCAAAATTTACTGTTGCATTTACTTTCCACATAGATTTTTTAAATGTCCTACATCTTTGCAGCAAACAACAGAAATTTCATATTTTTGTTTTGAAGTTATTAGTCTCAGAGATGCAAAGCTAAATGTTATCACTTGATTGACGATGATTTGTTCTCATTTGATAATTATATGGAGCCTTTCCTCAGAGACAGCTCACAGGGTCTCATGGATTATTCATAATCCTGGCTTCAGAAAACGCCAAGGAGGAAGAAAAGACTAGACCATTTAGGAGCTGACATTTAAAATACACTGCCAGTTGTTTATATGAGTGGTGGGGCTTTTGTTATGTTCTTTGACCAACACAGGACTTAAATTTTTTCTAATTAGTAAATAGTATTAGGTTTAAGCCAATTTTCTTGGAAAAAAGTGTGGGTACATTTATGACTGAAACCCACATCTGGTTTTTGTCCTCATCGTAAGAACACAGGCTCCATGAATCTGTTCTCAGGGTCCGGAGACCCAACACGGCTCCATTGCCACAGAGCGATCAACGTGTTCCCGGAAATGGAGGCCATGTTGGGTCCTGCATAGTTGTTAATGCTCACCTCTCTCAAGACCGCTAAGATTAATGACCTTCAATGTAATTAATATTTGCAAAACAACTAAAGCTCCTTAAGGTATTATTCTGAAAATATGAAGTTCACCCACAAGTTAGTCAATATATGTAAATGACTTTAATAAAATTAAAAGGATGGCTTAAATTAGGCACCAGAGAGGCTTTCTGTAGCTCTGTTTGAACTGAAATTGCAAATGAAATTACGGGATTCATCATTTTTGTTTTTAAACTATTTTTTTTTTTTGGTATTATTGAATAGGTGAGGAGAAAAATATGCACAAAGAAAAAACTCTGACTCTGCTATGAGATGGGTTTTTCAAAAACTGCTTTTCCATGAAATGAGGCAAGACCTGAATGGGTGTAGCACATCTCAGGAAAGAATGGGCTGCAGGAGTTATCAAATAATGGCTTTTGTGAGATTTTGATAATAATATGCTTGGGATTCTTTGTTTTTATCCCTAAGTTTGTCAGTGGCCCCTACATCTCTTGTATTAAGATTCATTTGCAAGTCACACTGATCAGAAACATTTGTTCCATCCCAGGAACTGCTTCCAAAAGGCATATAATAGGCTGAAGAGCACTCACAAGTTTGGATGCTTATCTGTCCTCCATTCAAAACAATCTAAAGGCTTTTGATGCAATATTGGGACACTTTTCATTTAGATCTCTTGTGAAAGAGCAAGGACAGAAGCTATTCAAAATAAAATAAAAATGTACAGTGGGAAAAGCAGGTATTTATGAACCATAAAAGAGTCAAATTAAATTTGTGATGAAAATCCAAAGAGTACCTGAATGGAAGCTCTTGTTAGCGGTTCCTGCAGCGAAGCCATTCATCATGGCTACCTGGAGGATACCTATACTATAAGGTTAGCTAAAAGTCTTGTCTTTGCAGGTTTTCCTATTTCTAGTCTCTATCTAGGTAAACTAGAAGCCCTCAGATCCTTTTGTTTTTCTTTTTTCTTGTTTGTAAACAAGCCCTATATTTACAAGTTAAATTTAAACAGAATAGAGCTTGTGCAGCAAAGACCAGCAACTTCCCTCCT
Source organism: Scalopus aquaticus (assembly GCA_004024925.1). Taxonomy (NCBI): domain Eukaryota; kingdom Metazoa; phylum Chordata; class Mammalia; order Eulipotyphla; family Talpidae; genus Scalopus; species Scalopus aquaticus. Next base: position 113,230 of record PVIJ01000821.1, read on the forward strand.
TTTCAGGAGTCCTACTGTCCTGCTTATAAGCTGATGCTGCCCCTTCTGGCTCCCAGCACAGGCTCAGTCTTTTCCTTAAAGGTGCAATCGGGAAGGGGAGGGAAAACTTGGCCTCCCAATCCAGATGTTACTTAAATATTCTTTGTAGATGTTTGGGACATTTTGGAAAATGATTGTGTTGTTTTTTCTTCTGCATCCCAACACTTTATTCTAGTGTTACAATGTTTCAAAACATTTAACTGTTGATCCAATGAAAGGACTCCAAATTAGGAGATAAGATTTCTCTGACTTTATTGTTCAGTGGCAAGTCTGGGGCCATCCTTATAGCTAAAAGTCTTAGAGTTCATGGCATGGAGACCTCCTGTGATGTGACTCTTTCCTATCCCTGCAGACTTATTCTAATATACCTGTTCATACCAATATTGAATTTCCCTGCTTTCCATGGAAACATCCCCTTTAACTTGACCTACCTACTACTTCTTGCTATATATCCTTCCTTTAATGTACACCAGTTGAGTGTCTGCTTAACTGGCCTATTTTCTATGGCATAGTCTATTGACACATTGCACTGGTATATGTTGGTTTCCTTGTCTCTCTGCTGACTAGATTCTGAGTTCCTGGAAAAAAGGACTTGTGTCTTCCATAAGACAATGGCATACACTACCCACTCAGGAAATGTAAATGCAAGGATGAATGATTGTATACAAAAGGGAATGTCCTCTCCTTTCAAGGACAGAACTATCTTAGTATTCACAATTATTCCATCTAATTCTGATTTGAAGAAATAGTGCTGTAATTATGATGAAAAATAAGGTAATCAACATAGAACTTTAATAAATGAAATGCAACATTCTTTGACTTTGACTGTTTTAATTAGTATATCCTTTAATATTGTTATTACAAAATGTTTTAAGCTACAGAAGCAAAAAGAAGCAAAAGTCAATCCTAAACAGATAATTAGCATTTTACCATGAACTGGCCTTTCTATTTCTTTGTGTTCCATTGCATATACTTTCATGTCACTGTAAATATTTACTTGGATCTCACTATGTATCAGGAGCTATGTTATTAGTTAGGGAAACACAAATTAATAGGCTCTCACAGTGGCCAAGTTGTGGAAAATGGGTACACAATAAAAAATGAACATATCCAATGAAGTACATTCAGAACATAATAATGCAAGAAATTATGTGTCATGATGGGGATAAATGAAGTTTTTGATTCCAAATAGGTGGTTGGGAAGGTCTAACTGAAGAGGTGATAGTTAACTCCTTGACCGAAACAACAACAGAATCTAGAAACTTCCATTCATCTGCCTGATCAAGACTTGTATTTCCTAAATTCACACCTACCTTCATAATCTCCAAAAGACAATGTTATTATTCATTGAGAAAGAATTCCTCAGAAGATGGAATTTTAACATTATCCTTATTCCTATTTAACATTATCCTTATTCCTATTTCATGTTTCTTCCTAATGCTGTCAAATTTCTTTTGTTTTGAATTTCTTCGATGCAGTATTTTGTCTTTACACTCATTACTTGGTGGCTTGTTTGTTAGTTTACATTGACCATGCCAGATCCATGGTAACAGTGAACTACTTGTCTTCTACATCTGTGCTTCTTGTCAAAAAACCAAACACTACAGTTGTTTAAGTTGAGGAAGCAAACCATTATCTCTCCAGCTTTAGAAAAAAAAAATATTCCTTCTAATTTCACAAAGATGTTCAAGTTTGTTAACGTCCTTTAAGTGATATATTAAGCCAGATTTATACTATAGCCACCTTGTAGAAGATGTAAGTAGGGATCTATCTAGTGAAAATGTATAAATGATAAACTATTGTATATGCCACTTGTCATATGGGGGGTCAAGAATTGATTCATTCAGCAAACATTTTCTGATTTATTTTGTATTTAGCATGGTGATCTTCTCCACAAAATGAACTGTTTAGAAGATAGATACTGACTTAGACAAAGACACTTTCTAAATGTCTAACCTTAGGAAGACCAATGTTGGAAAGCTGAAACCACATACGACAAAATAACATTCAACAGTGACACGTTGCTTTCAAAACTCCTTCTCCGTGAACACAGACCCCACCTTTCTCTCACCAAAACAATGCAAACAAAACACAGATACACAGAAATATGAACACATGGATCTCAAAGGCACAAAAACTCACAAGCATGAAGATTTTTAAAGCATTGCTTTTTATTTTATCCTGGATAGTGAACAACTGTTGTAGTCTTTAGACCTCTGAAGTTTTTAAATGATAAAGACTTTGGTGGTTTATTCTATAGCTTCTAGAAGAGTCAAGAGCCTAATGCCCTCTTTAACTCTGATACTTAAGTTTTTCTCCCCCTTATTTGGCAATTAACCATGCATGGCAGGCCTAGCATCTCTTGTATTGATAACTTTAAGTGTTTTATAAATGCTTCATTTCCCTCAGCAAGTCTCTGCATTTTCCTTCATTCTACTTTCCAGAATCTACATGGCAGAGCAGCCCAGTTCATGCTAACTGATGTTTCTGTATTTCCTTGTAAATAATTCATTGCTTGAATACAAACATACAAATATCATATGATTTAATAAAGTAATTCACGAGATGTTACAGGACAAAATGATAGGGAATCTTATCAGTCTTAGCAGGGACAAGTTATCAACACTTAAGTGAATGCCAGTTGAGGAATTGGAGAAATTACGGATAGACTAAAAAGCAGAATTAAAGAATATCAGAGTGACTGGTGATCAGGGAGCAGGAGGAGATGCTCAATAGAGGACCCTAGAGGAGAAGCCACTTTGTGCAGGTGTTTGTGGGACAAGCTACAGAGTTTGAATTTTGTTCTGAGTATAATGGGAAATATATAAAGACCTCAAGGAAGAGTGTAGAATTTTATTTGTTAAAATGATACCATAGTTTCTTTTCTTTTGACTTTAAGTCCTCATTGTCATTATCTTAAGCATGTCCTGGTTAATCAACAGTTGACAGTTTCTAACTCACTTTATTCAGAATTATAATCGCCATTGCTGCCCTTCATGGAGAGCTTGCTGTGTCATCTAACATACGTCATCACCTGTACCCTTCGCTGTCACCATTATATTGCTGGTGATGGAGAGTTTAATATTCTCACTTCAGTGATAATAAAATCCAGGGCTGGGGATATTTACCCCAGGTTTGTCTGACTACAAACCTGAGTATTGGGGAATGCTTTCTTGCCCTCCCAAACCACTGATTCCCTCTTGTCTCCATCACAGTTGGATTCATAAATGTATACTTTTTTAAAGGATTTATTTATTTTTATGCATGCAAGCTGGGGTACAGACCAGAGGCGTGGGGCTACGAGAGAGTTCACCAGAGACAGAGTGGGGAGCAGAACAGGCAGATCGAGGGAAACACACTGCCGAGGGGAGCAGCGGGCAGGGCAGGAGAGGTCTGCCTCACGATGTGGGAAGCTCCCCGGCCGGGGGCGCTGAACTCGCATAGCTGCTGCCGACAGCTCCACAGAGCAGCACCTAACCGCTGCACCACGGGGAGACCCCCATAAATGTATACTTTAAACCCTTTCTGACTACACTCAGACATCCACATTTTTATCCCTCCGTTACCATCAAAACAAAATCTTCATTTGATATTTTTCCTTTACCCAATTACCCCATCTATTGATCACCATATATAACATCCCTGCTCACCGCTTGGATGATAATATATCAGAAATATTGCTGATCTGCAGAAAAATTCAGTCCGTATTCAGTCTTTTCCACTACTTGGGCCTCACTGAACCTCAGATGTTAACTTTGAAATCAAAATGATGCTCTCCAGCCCATCCCCTCTCCAGGAATGGATGGAAGGGTCAATGACATGTTGAACATTAAGATTTATTATAACGCTAAAGGAATATAGAAGACCTCTCCCATCTTGTTTTAGGTTCTTTCCTGAACTAGCAATGCTTTCCCTCCATCTTCCACCTGCCCAAAAGCTGACACGTCGAGAACCTGAGAATCAGTAAGGAACAGCTGTGAACACCCACACTTTTTTCCTTAGGCTAAAGTGTTGTTTTCCTCGTGTCCCCTCATATCCACACCTAACTGAGAACAAATCATGATATCTTTTGTTTCTCCCCCATGTGTAAATCCTGCTTGTCTATCCTTGATTCAGAACATGAACATGGATCATACTCTGCCTTCTCTGTGGGGTCTGCTAGAGTGTGTTCTTAGAAAGCAAGCTAGGGGCCTCCCTGGTGGCCAATGGGTTAAGTGCAGTGCTGTGGAGCTGAGGGTGGCTGCCACAAAGCTCTGCAAGAATTCAATGCCTGGCAGGGAAGATTCCCACATGCCATAGCAGATCTCTCCTGCCTCACCCGCTTCTCCCCTCAGCAGTGTATTTCCGTTGATCTGCCTGTTCTGCTCCCCACTCTGTCTCTGGTGAACCCTCTCACCACCCTATACCTCTGGCCTGCACCCCAGCTTGTATGCAAAAATAAAATAAATATTTTTTATAAAAAGCAAGCAAGCTAGAGGTTCAAATCAAAGGCCTTGGGCATGCAGACCTGGGTTGAAATCCTTACTGTGCATATTGGTTTCAAGTATAAAATATGATGATTCAATATTTATATACTTTGCAAAAGGATCACCATAATAAGGCTAATTATCATTCATCACCACACAAAGTTAGCTTTTAGGATTACTCTCTTGGCAACTTTCACGACTGCTCTACAGTATTATTAAATCTGGTCGCCTTATTATAAAATATGTTGTCATGATTTATGTATTTCATTACTGTTGAAGTTCGTACCTCTTGACCTTGTTCACCCGTTTTACCCAACCTCCAATCCTCTTCCTCTCTGGAAACCACCAATCTGTTCTTTGATTTTCTGAGTTTTGTCTTGGTTTGCTTTGTTTGCTTGTTTAGGTTTTTTTTTTAAGATTTATTAATGCATACAAGCTGGGGTGTAGGCCTGAGGTATGGGTGGTGAGAGGGTTCACCAGAGAATGAGGAACAGAACAGGCAGATAGACCGAAATACACTGCTGAGGGGAGCAGCGGGCGAGGCAGGAGAGGTCTGCTGCGCCATGTGGGAATCTCCCCGGACCGGCCATTCAATTTGCTTTGCAGCCGCAGCGGCAGCCACAGCAGCTGACAGGTCCACAGCGCTGAGCTTAACCTGTTGTGCCACCAGGGAGGCCCTATTTAGGTGTTCTATTTTTTTTTAAATTTATTTTATTTATTTATGCATACAAGAACTGCGGTGTAGGCCAAAGGTGCAGGAGGGTGAGAGAATTCACCAGAGACAGAGAAGGGAGCAGAACAGGTGGATCTACTGAAATACACTGCTGAGGGGAGCAGCTGAAATATACAGGCAAATCTACTGAAGTACACTGCTAAGGGGATCGGGAGAGGTCTGCTGTGCCATGTGGATCAGCTCCTTGGCTGGGGATCGAACTCCCTCCGCAGTGGATGGTGACAGCTTGTTAATGCTGAGCCTTTAACCCCTGTGCCACCAGGCAGACCCCATGCTTATTTAGTTTTTTTTTTTAATATCTCCCATATTAGTGAAATAACATGATATTTGTCTTTCTGCGTCTGACTTATTTCACTTAACATAATTCCCTCAGGATCCATCCATGTTGCTGCAGATGGTAGGGATTTCATTCCTTTTATGGCTGAATAATGTTCCATTGCATTTATATTTTTTATCAGCCTAAAATAAAGCACAGTCAAGTTGTCTGAAGCCTTAGATGAAAGAAGTTTACTCTCCTTTGTCAGCTGTGGATGCTACTCCCACAGATTAAAAGCAGTGTAATTTGTTTTTCATAACTTTTACTAGTTTTATCACTATACTTTGTGCATTTAATAATTTCATAGTTCAGCGCTTATATCATGTCTTACTTTTCCTGGCATACAGAATAGTCCAGTTATAGAAGTAGAACTGAATATTGCATTGCTTCTTGATTTTCTAGAGATGAACAGTGGTTAAGTGGAAGATCAAGTGTCTTTTTGTCGAACTATGTATGTAGAGTATGGATTACTCCCCTCTATGTGAAGAATGTACCTTCAAACGATTTAGGCTGCTATCATTAATCTCTGAGATTTTTCAACTAGATATTTCTTATTTTATAGTACCATATCGATTCACAACATACCTTTTACATCATGAATACTATGAATCAACTTATCATAAGTAAATGATACAAACAAATTTAGGGATAAAATATGAGGTTCATTGGACAAAAAGACATTGTAAAAGCCTTAAAAATCTATATTCCTTTGAAAATGCACTTAATATGTTTGGTTTAAGAGGGGTTAGACATCAGTTCTTATTTATACTCATGAAATAAACTGCTGGATTTGAGAGTAGAGGGATTTTTTAAGGACATTGTGAATCTGATTTGGCTTCTAGCTATTTTGTAATTGAAGAATTCAGTTCATTAAGAAGATTTATCTGTAGAGCTCGTGTGAAGGAGCTTACCATCACATCAGCAGTTCTCATAAAACCGAGGTCAACTTGACCAAGAACTTCATTGAAACTTTTAATTTTCAAAGTTTTCAAATTTACTTGAGATTTGACATACAAGAGAAGGAAGTGACATCCACTTCATTTTGTCAGCCTTACTTCCCTTTCCTTCTACATTTTTTCCCTCTGTCTGCCCCCTCTTCTTCCTTTCCCTTCCTTCTCTTCCATAAGAAACTCCAGCACATGTAATGAACACTATAACAGAAACAGAGACTCCAACAGAGACTCGGCAACTGTGTCTAAACCTCGCTGACCAGAGTGCAAAGGGACGTGGAACTTATTTACCCTGATTCTAGGGCCCTGTTCTATATCCTATTCCAAAGCCATGACTAAAGGCAAGTGCAAAGGCTGTTCCTTGAGACTGGATTTTGGACTTGGAGGTGGATGTAAAGTGGAGGTTAGAGACTAGTCAGACTGTCAACCATCTAAACCAAATCCTTTCAGTCTCCATAGCCATGTGACATTGGTAATGTGGTAATGTCACATGACCTCCCTATTTCCATTTCCTCAACTGTGAAGTGAAGATAATATCAGAGTCTAATTTAGGAGTTCTTTTTTGAGTATTAAGCAAGTCAATCAATGTCACTACATAGCCCTGTGTCCTAGACATAATGTGGTCAATAAATGTTTGCTATTCTTCTGTTATTCTTGTTTGTATTATTAATATATAGGAGATACAGGTAAGGAATTGGAAAGTTCAGAAGACAAAATAGAGTGCTAAAAGGAATCAGATTAGAAGGCAGCCTCTTTAAGCTTCAGTTTCCTCAACTGGAAAATGGGAGTATTTATAATGTCTACTACAGAGCTGTTTAACAGATTCAGTAAGATGGTAAATTTAAAACATTTAATCCAGATCCTTAATTATGGTAAACATTTACAAAGTGGCAGCTTAGCTTTAGGATGACTGCAGTTCAAAAAAAAGGACACAGAGGGTGAGCAATGGTAGAACACCGTGCAGACTGAAGACTTGACAGGAGGTGAGACATGTCATTCAGGCTCACAAGGCAGAAAGAAAATTGTGGTCTTCTCTATTTAAAATCCCCTGAGCCTTTCCCATTGTTGCATCTCAGTATATCCTTCTTTTATCATTTAGGTGCCACTTTCACTTATTTTGTCATAAATGACTCATGATTTTGTGTTCTCCCTAAGGAACAATATAGAACAATATTTAAGCAACAACATGTTTGTGCCTGACTTATATGTTTCCCAAATACACAACAAAATAAATTTGTAACTATCGAAACTAAAAATAATCTATGCACCAAAGAAAATCTTGAAATCTTGCCTGAGAGTACGTGCTCCCTTTGGGGAAATTTGAGTTGACACAAATTAGTTGCTACCATTACTGCTCTAAGTCTGATCGAAGAGTAAGATCAGGATGTGATACTTCCCAGTGTAGACCTTATGTTTGTATAGAAAATTGAAATAAAGAACTGAGTTTAGTATGTCTGCGAACCAACTCTTTCCCCCAATTCCTTCTTTCTTTTATTTTTTCTCTTTTTTGCCTTCTTAATAGCTCTTGAAAATAGAAGGAAAATCGAGTCATTTAGCTTAGGCAACTCAGGTAATTTCCTCACTTTAACACTTCACTGTGAGATAGAGACTATTAATTGTTACAACTCTGAGTAGACAGAGAGATAAGAAAGATGTACTGAGACAAGGACAGGCATAAAACAGCTCATTAAAGCCCTCTGCCGACTCCCGGCTCTAAGATTCCAGAAGCTTTATTATACCAGCCTGGTGGTTCTCATCGAGTTACCAACCAGGCCCTGCAGGGGCCGCAGCACAGTCTTCTCTGAACTCCCGGGGGGCTTTGGGTCGGGCTTTTCATTTCACACATCATTCAACTCTTCGCCCCAGTGATCCTGAAGAGCCAGCCCCCCACCAGGTCCTGCCTGCGCTTACGCGCCAATCGTTTCCATTCCTACTTCAGAGAGGTGGAGCTTGCAATACAATTTTTTTTTTTTTAAAGCAAACAAGCTGCGGGTTCTATGGTGGAGTCTCTTAGAAATCATCTCAGAAACGGTTGAAATTTGGAGTCGGAAAACACAACCGTTCATTTTAGCGCCTGACCAGCATTCACATCTGTAATGTTTTCTTGGTTGGTCTCTTTCCCCAGTTATAATGTATAGCTGAGCTTGAATTGATACCAAACAAACACTGTTTTCCTTAAATCTAAAATATCCTTTAGTCAGGTTGGTTAAGTGTGTCAGCCTATTGGAGAGTGAGGAGAATCCATTTTTAACCCCCAAACAGGTCACTCTCTAAAAATACAGATATGCTTTAATATTCGACAGTGACTTCTTTCAAATTTACTTTTGTCTATATGCTACCACAGCAAGAATTTAAAGTTAAAATAAAAAACAGCAGCTTCAGAGTGGCACCAGTTTGTGTTAAAGAGGAAAATAGATTAATAGTTGAGCATTTGTGAGAAATGATTATTTCCATTGAAATATTTTCACTATCATTGAGTCAATAAGCTCAGTACTGACTTGGTTGGAATTGCCATAAAATTTTGATCAACTGGAAAGATAGAAAATTTAAGGAGAAAGTGTTGTTAGCCATATTTTGAATTAAAAATTGCTCTGAGTTTGGATGCATAATGTTGACGGAACATTTTACCTCAATCTCTGAATATCTTTTACATTGTTACCTATCCAGTCACCATTATATTTACTTCTTTATTGATTCTATTCAGGAATTGGGTGAATCTTTGCTTCTTGGACCCACTTTGCCTCAGTTAATGAATGGTGATTAAACAAGGCAACTAATTGTAGTAAGTTCAAATCAATTGAATTGGCTTACACAGGAGGATTTGATGCAATAGCAGACACTTAGATATAAAGAGGTTTTGAGGGGTTAGAGAATGGAAAATAGGAAACTTTTCTCTTCCCTAAAACTCGGAGATGAAAATAGAACAAGGTTCACAGCATTCTGCTTGGAGATGCAACAGTCACATTGTGAATACATTGCCCAACTACTACTCCAAAATAATCCATTTCCAAAATATGTTTTTAGATAAGGTAATAAATTTCCTACTGTTGAAACAATTGATGGGAAGATTTTGGGATACACAAAACTGAAAGCATACTAATTCACCTTAGTTTCAAGATTTTGGAAAATTTGCTCTTCATTTACTGTCTCATTCCTGTCTTTGCTAAGACTAAGCTGAATAAGCCAAAGTATTTCCATGCATATAAATTTTGCTGCAGTTCCAGTGGATTTCCAGGTAAACTTTTTTTTTTCAGTTTATTTTTTTTTATTGTTATTTATGTCTTTTACATTTTGTATTCCCCTTGGGCAGCCCACCACCAATTCACCCGTGATCCATCTCCATGGTCCCCTGTATTCTCCTCTCTTCCATTTTGTGCCCTTATCCTCCCCTCCCCCCACCCCTCCCACCGCTGAGTGTCTCTCTCCCACCCAGCCTCCCTATAGTCCTGTTATAAGTGAAACCATTCGATATTTTTCTTTTTCTTTCTGGCTTATTTCACTGAGTATGATTCCCTCTAATTCCATCCATGTCGCTGCAAACTGCATGTGTTTATCTTCTTTCCATGCTGAATAGTACTCCATTGTGTATATGTACCACATCTTCTGGATCCAATCATCTATTTTTGGACATCTGGGTTGCTTCCAAACACAAGAAGCTGGGAAGTACAGAAAAAGCTCTTGAGTATTTTGTGAGCTTTAAAATCCTCTGCCGCAGTTAAGCTGGTCCAGATTTAAAGACCCTGGTTAGATATTAGTATTAGGGGATTTACTTATCTTACTACTTAATAATAAGGGGCTCTACTGATTCCCTTCAGATATTTCAATTATTTGGAGGAAGATGTTAGGATATTTAATATAATTACAAAGCAAAATTGTGTGTTAGAATAGTAAGAAAGATCAGCTGTCTGGAGCTGCACATGTGTGTATCACAAGTTTCCTGAGTGTGGAAATGGTCATAGCTTGGACACTGGACTTGGAAGGACCTGTTTATGTGCCGATTCTACCCTGTCAGCTGTCTACCCTAGGGAAAGTTTTTTAAAGGTCTGATCATAGGTCACTCATCTGCAAAGTAATATAATACTAATGTCCATTCTGTGAAGTTTTGAAGAAAATATGTCTTGCCAATAAAAAACTGCACATATTGTGCAGTTTTTCATATGGATATTTTCTTTTCATTTGGATATTTAAGCATGATTGTTAAGATAAAATGCTGAGAACCCAATATAGCATAACCGTCTGTGTTGTGTATTTTCCAACAACACTAAACGACTCTCTAATTCTCAGTAAACACCGATTGGGTGTCCTACAAATTGAATTTAATACCAACACTCTCTACCTAGAGAAAATGTTGTATCGCAGAAGTTAAGGGCTTAGTCCCACATGACTGCTTCCATTTAGACTTGCAAGTCCAGGAAGTTATCTAAGCTTCTACCAAACTACCTTTAATAAGAGAATCTCACCCCCTGCTGTTGGCCTAGTTAATTTGTTAGAATGGCTCACAGAATGCAAACAAGTGTTTACTTACATTTTCCAGTTTATTATAAAGGGTATGCTACTGGATACAGACAGAAAATGCTACTGGATACAGACCAGATGAAAATGCTACTGGATACAGACCAGATGAAAATGCACATAGGGCAGCCTAGAAGGGACATCAATACAGGACCTTCTGCCCTCTTGGAAGTGGAGTCTTTAGCCTGCAACATATGAATGTAAACAGGAAGCACATCAGTCAAGAGTGAATAACAGGCTAGAGAATGTGGGCTGATCCACTGTGTACAGTTAAATGAATATATTGGATTGAAGAGAGAGAATAATGAAGACTGGGTGATAATAATAATAACTAGTCACTGTGTCACTGGATATTGCTGGAACCAGCACAAAATGCCCATTTACAACTATTTTCTGTTTTGATCTTTATGTCTTTAAATCTAATTCCTTAAATTTTCATACAGTGTAGGGCAATGCATTTCAACATCAGTTCCCAATCTACTATTAATTATTGTTGTGGCCTTAGGCAGGACAATTAAAGCAATTTTGCCTTGAGCTCCTTATCTGTAAATGCTGTAGACTTAGAAGACTTACTAGGATTTCTGTGAAGTGAAAAGGAATCAAAGTAGCTTATCCCATATACACATAATGCATTTATGGCAAAAAAAAAAATTGGGGGTGATACAAAGTTTAAATTAACATAGTAATGTAAGAAAGATTTCGTCTTCATCTTCTCAGATCCTTAATATTACTTTGACAGGCTAGGAAAGTCTTGAGAAGGGACTTAACAAATATTGATAGACTTATACAAAGTTACCAGATATAAAGTACTTAGAGTGCTTTCAGCTTCAAGAAAGGAAGGACAAAGAAAAAAAGAAGGAAAGAAGAAAGAGAAGGACAGAGGAATGGAAGGTCATGAGAGAGAGGAAGAAAATTAAAATAAATAAACTTAAATCACGTTGTTTTACATAATAAGTCTAAAAGTAAGGGCTAGAAATGGGTAGATTAGAGTAAACAGAGGAAAGATGGAAGATTTCTGAAGACAGGTGTTGAATGCCACCAGAGTAATGGCATCATGAATGGAGCGGGGAAATTGGAGAGAAGAATAGATTTTCTTGATAAATACATTGTCCTTGACATGCCTGTTTTCAATATGTGCTAAATCAATGCTTTGATGCAAAATTGAACTTTAAAAACAAGTCTGATACTGTTTTTTCATAAGAATGCTACATAATTGAATTAAGTTTTAAAATATTTTTGTGAAATAGTGTTCATTTTTCCCCCAACATAGAAAAATTAAAATCTGCTCCATTTGTAGAAAATATTATGAAATGAAGTTTGCCTGTCATCGTTCCCTTTAAAATTCTTATTATCTAGTGCAACTTGAGAATCAATAATGCAGAAATATTGAATGCTTATAATAATGCCCTGAGGCTTAGCAGTATTGACAAGTGCATTCCTAACCACCAATTTATAAGCTGATCATGATTTAATTAAATTTGTGTATTATGGATGAGTGATGCTCTTTGCTATTGAGAAGGTACTTTGATTCACTCAATAAGCAACATTGAGAGGCTATTGTGCATTGCAGCTCAAAAACAAGTCAGGTAAAACCTCATTCAGACAATGTTTACAGCTTAGAAACAGACGAAAAGGAATCCATAATCCACTGTACTAAGTACTTTAATTCCTATGCCTGTGTGGTCCTAAGACAGCCTTTTGGATCCTCACTGTAAACTTGTGGTTTAGATTAAGGCAGAAAGTTTAAGTAATTTGTCCAATTGCCATGAGTCACTAAGAGCAGTATTTACATCTTAATTTTTTACTCCAAAGTCTGTATTTTTCTCAATAGCTTCTGATTATTTGAGAGCTAAAAATTTCTGCATAGAACATGCAGTGAATATATTTTAGAAAATGTCTCATATATATATTCAGATTCCCTGATCCATTCATGTTATCCACCAAACCACAAACCCAGTTGTAGCTGCTGAGTGTCTGTCTCCAGAAATTCTTTCCCTTCGACCACATGCAACCTTTTCCATCCACCCCTGTGTCCTGATTGGATCTTGCCATCAGTCTGGGCAGCCCTCTAAGGCTGCCATGTCAGGCTGTGTTCTGTCACTCTTTCATGCAGTCAAATTAGCGTGCCTCCTTCTATGCGCCTCCTACTATGTGCACCTCCTACTATGCCAACCAAAGGGGATCCGATTGTCTCTTGCCTTTTCAGGTCATAAAACATTTCATTTCCACCCCACCGAAGAAACTGATGCCATCTCATCCTAGATTTTCGTAATTAAGGAGATCCAGGGGGAGCGATCTATTCATGCTTCAGAAAAGCAAGGGTCAGCCCCAAAGTGACCCTAAACAGAGCTTTGCTTAATTTTATGCCTCATCTCCAGTGGACTCGTTTGTCATCCCTTAATATTACTACTGCATGTTCCTCTCTGTTGTGACCGTATTTGTAAACATCTCAAACACTACCAACCAGTTCTTGGCTTGAGAGAAACTATCTTAATTTGCTGATAAGCAGGGTACTGCTAAAAACTGTCCCAAGTTTGCAAGAAGAGAATGCTATATAGAGAAAGTAGTTTTGCAACAATTTCACGCTGGTGGCAGCTTAACTTTCCCCCACTCTCATAGAACCGGCTATCAATTACTTTTCTAATTGAATGTAAATCATTTTGCTTCTTCCTCACCTTTGCTTACTCCCATTTCTTGCCTCTATTCACATGGATGTTTTAGTATGCAAGTTGGCAATTGACTGCTTAGCAACTATAAAATTAGCTTGCAGGAGAATCTATATTGATAAAAGCAACTTTCAAAAATGTGGTAGTGCATGTCCTTGGAAAACTAATTTCAGCGGATAGAGATGTTCAACTAATACTGATGTGCTAGGGTACTAACATATACTACTGTATCCATAGCCATAAAAATGGCATACTAATATTTACAGTCCTTGCTTTATTTATTTTTCTGAAGAGTCATCCTATTTGTCTATTTTTTATTCTCTACCTAAACCAATTATTATTACCTTGAAAATTATTTCCTTTTAATTATTACAAACAGTTTTTATAATGGAAATATTTTGCAGTACATTTATTATTATTATTTTAATATGTAAGATGAGTGCTGTGTAGTTGGATTTACAATGTCATCAAATAATTCCCAAATTTCCAAGACATGAGATGTTTTAATTACTCAGGTTAACAGCAGGGCCAGGTGTGTTTGTTGAGAGGATATAAAAACATTTGTGAATAAGCAAATACTAAAAATTATACATGTCATACACAAAAGGGAAAAGAACATCAAGTAGGGGAAAAATACGATGGATATTTGGTCTTGGGCCTCCACACCGCTCTTTTTTTTTTTTAGCTTTCTCCTTCCCATTCTCATGATCACAGCAAAAGTGGTAAATTATATCTTTTTTCCTGACCAGAATAGACTGATCTTCCAGAAAGACACATGGTTGAAAATTGACTGATAATAAGAATTTCATGTCCAGCCACATTCTGAGACAACCTGAAAGACTGATTCAGCGCTGGGAATCAACCGCAAGCTTATTCAGTGAACACTTTATCAAGATACCTACAACTGGAATGAGAGAGCAGGAGCACTAGTTGCTGAGCAGCTGAATCACACACTGAGAGCTAGGGAGCCTTTCATAGCTGTACTCCCTGTTCATGAGCTAAAGGGGAAGGAGAGGGTTTCCAGAGTCAAAGGGCTGAATAAAGAGATATACAGAAAGGAACAGAGAAAGATAGAAAAAAAAAAAATCTGATGTTGATTGAATCTTTGGATTTATTGATTTCAGAAGTCCAGCAGTTCCTAGAGTTGATTTCCTAAGAAAAGACTCTCCTGAAAATATCACTCTTTTTCTGAGTTTTAATCGAGCAACTGTTACTTTGACCAGACAAACTGCCTATTCTATGGAAAAATCGGTGGTATCAAAAGCACAGTAAAGCAGACAGGCTTTGGCAGATTAGCTGATGTGCTAGTTGACATCATGTTTGAATACCTGGAAAAACAACAATCATTGCCAGTGCCTGATCAGTGGTACCTGAAACAGGTAAAGATGAGTCGAAGAACCACAAATTGTATTCAGTTGGTAAAAGGACTTGATAGCTGGCTTGATGAGTTGGTGGAAAGCCAACCACCAGCATGTAACTGGCAAAACTGTTATCTCTGTGCCGTATTCTCTTCTGCAAACTTCATGCAGACCACCGCTGCTTTCTTAGCCACTTTGTGGGACAGTGGTCAACCCTCCAAACTTCAAAGCATCCCTTATGGAAGCAGGCGTGAGATGGTATCTCATTATGAGTTCATTTTGCCTTCCTCTAATGATAAGTGATGATCGACATTTTTTCATATGCCTATTGGCCATCTGCATGTCTTCTTTGGAGGAGAGTCTGTTTTAGCTCTTCTGCCTGTTTGTTGTTTGGATTTTTTGTTTTCTTGTGAGTTGTATGAGTTTTTTGTAGATCTTAGAAATCAGTTCCTGGGGACCTCCCTGGTGGTGCAAGGGGTTAAGTCTCAGCCTATGGAACTATCGGCAGCCACTGAAGCATGAGTTCGATCCCCGGCCAGGGAGATTCCGACATGGCGCAGCAGACCTCTCCTGCCTTACCCACTGCTCCCTTCAGCATTGTATTTTAGTCAATTTGCCTGTTCTGCTCCCCGCTTGTTCTCTGGTGAATCCTCTCACACCCTCCACACACCTCCGGCCTACACCCCAGCTCTTCTAGGCATAAATGAAAAAATTATTTTTTTAAAGATTTATTTATCTATGCATACAAGCTGGGTACAGACCAGAGGCGTGGGGTGGTGAGAGATTCATCAGAGACAGAGTGGGGAGCAGAACAGGGAGGTCGACTAAATACACTGCTGAGGGGAGCAGCGGGAGAGGCAGGAGAGATCTGCCGTGCCATGTGGGAATCTCCCCGGCCGGATGTCGAACTTTCATTACCACTGCCACTGCCGACAGCACCACAGCACAGCTCCTAACCGCTCTGCCACCAGGGAGGTGAAATAAATGAAAATTAAAAAAAAAAAAAAGAAAAGAAATCAGTTCCTTGTTGGATGTATGATATGCAAACATTTTTTCCATTCAGTAGTGTTATTTTCATTTGATGATAGTTTTATTATCTTTTGGCTACGCAAAAGTATTTAAATTTGATGTCATCTCATGTGTTTTCTTTTGCTTTGACTCCAAACACATCACTAAGACCAATGTTGTGGAGTATTTTGCCTACATTTTCTTCTATACATTTTATGTTTAGTTCTTATATCTGTCTTTATCTGTTATGAGGTTTTTTTTTTTGTTGTTGTTGTTTGTTTTTTAGTATATGGAGAGATAGTAGTCTAATTCCATTCTTTTGAATGTGACTGCCTAGTTCTCCCAACACCATTTCCTGAAGATACTTTCCTTTCTCCAATGTATGCTTTTTTTTTGTCATAGATAAATTGTCCAGATAAATGTGAATTTTACATTTACTAGAATTCCTGTCAAACAGTTCCAGTCGTGGTTGAGGAGCCTGAATAATAAAGGCCACCTATGGCTCTGACATTCATGACATAACCTGTGCTTTACTCAGGAACTTTTTTCTAATTATGTTCATTTTGTCAGAAGTCCAAATAGAGCTGGCCAGATGCATGATACAGGTAATTTGGCAGTTTCTAACTTGAAGCTCCATAGCAGAAATTAATTGGAAATATCAGTGAAAAGGAATAAGATGTAGGAGAAGTTACTAAGATCTGAGGGGTGGAGGGTAAAGAATAAAGAGATTCCTGAGTGTTGAGGCGGGGACAGGATGAGTAGTTGACCTATTGCACTGTGGCAGAATGGAGCGAGCTTGTGCGCCGCTCATGCAGGCAAGGAGGTGTGTTCTGTAGCTGTCAAGGATCAGTGAAATGTGGTGGCCAAAAGCAAACATGGCGGGCATGTCCTTTCTTAAGGCAAGAATGGGTTAATTGGAAAAATGAATGTATCTAAAATGTAGTTCCTCCTGGACACAGTATAATTGGGTCCCACTGGCACACTAGGGCAATTTGCCAGGTGCTGGCATTGGCAGAGAATGAGTTCTCAATTAGGCAGATCTACCCACTTACCATCGATGCTGCTAATGCTCTGGTATTTGGCTGAGATTACTGCAATAACTTCTAACAAGTCTCCTAGCTCCTCCTCTTGTTCCTTTACAGTCTATTTGCCACATGTCAGTCCAGGAGATCCCTTCATTTTGTTGTTACTTTACATCATGCTCCCCTCCTCTGTTCAGTGACCTCAGACGGATCTTACACGGTGAAAAAAAAAAGTTCTCAGTGTTTATAAGATGCTATGTATTCTGTTTCTCTACTCTTGGCAGTTATGCTTAATTCTGAACATTTATTCCTCTTCCCTGAGCCCATTTCCCTCCATCTCCACATGACTCCTCACTATTCCTCAAACTTGTGAGGCACACATCTTCCTCAGGGCCTTTGCATTGCTGCTTCCTCTTCCTGGCATGTTCCTGTTCAGATTGGTGTATGTGTGCAGCCTCAAATCCTCAGGAATCAGGTGAAGAATCAGCTTCTCAGAGAGGCCTTTTGGGTTCTGCACTCTAAAAGCACAGTGCTTCTAGCTGCCCGAGATCCCTCTCTCCAACTTTAACTTCCCAACAATATAGTACCTGTCAGCTTCAGATATCTAAACAAATACGTACACATGTGTAATTTTTAAGAGTTATTTATTTATGCATATAAGAACTGGGGTGTAGGCCAGAGGCGTGAGGGAGGAGTGAGAGAATTCACCAGAGAACAAGTGGGAAGAAGAATAGGCAAACTGACTGAAATAGACTGCTGAGTGGAGCAGTGGGTGAGATAGGAGGGGTATGCTGCACCATGTGGGAATCTCCCTGGCCAGGGATAGAACTCGTGCTACAGTGGCTGCTGATAGCTTCAGAGTGCTGAGACTTAACCCCTTGCAATCACTAGGGAGGTCCAACACAAGTCTTTTTCTAACCAATTACAGCACCGAAAATTGTCTGATATATAGTATATGTTTGTGAAGGAATGACTCAAAGAAATGTTCCCTCCACATATATATCACTTATGTTTAATGAAACCGAGGAAGGAAGATAACAAAGAAACAGTAAAAATAGCATATTAAAGAAAAAGAGGATGAGATTGCCAACATTAGAGATACTAAGAGGATTATAATTTAAAGGAAATCCCAAAAAATAATTAAGAAACAGCCCATTGACTTCAATGCCATGGTGTTATCTATCAACTTTAAGGAGAGATTTTTAATTTTGAGTAAAATGGGATCACTATTTAAAAACATTTCAACATTAAATGGTGCTGGCGAGAGAGCCAGGGTTCACTGGAGAAAAAGGTGATTCCAGGTCTGGGACAGAAAATGTAACTGCAATATTTTGTCATAGCTAGAACTAAGCATGCTATCCAAAAGTACTTCATAGTCAATTTGAAGAAGGCCTCATTGGACAAAGATGAGACAATTTGAAGATTTTTAAGAATAATAAATTTCATGGAGGGAAGCATTAAATATGACAATATACATGATTTCATAATGAAAACAAAATGCACAAAGAAAACCAACTGCTTATCAATGGGAGATACCAGAACAAAGTCATTATTTTAAGATTTTCAAATGAAGATTCAAGAGTTTGCATTTCCTTTGATGCTAACTATAAAACTAGTAAAGCAAATTCTAGATGAAGGGGATTTTCTTTTTATAGAAGCTCTGATAATTTACAAAGATGTTTTGCAACTTTATATGAACTCGTAATCATGGCACTGATTTTCAACAACTGTTCACACAAGAAAGAGCCACTGTCAGATAGTCTGTGTTCTCTGATGAGGAACAAACCATCTACCGATGAGCAGTCTGCCAGAAGAAACAAAACTGAAAGTGATCAAGCCTCTATAAACAGCTGCAATTTACAGAGGAATGTATTAATCGGCACCATTGGAATATAATCAACAAAATGTAGACTGTGTGGAATCTTAGGCAAACAACCCCTATCTTCAACAAATAAACAACAAGGATAAATTATTTGGGCAGAACTGATAAAAAAAGTACTTAAAGAAATCTCAGTCAATTATAGCATGTGGATTTTATGTGGACTGTGATTCTAATGAATAGAAATTAATAAACAATGAATCAATGCAAATTTTAACATAGAGTAGGGCCTTATAAGTCAGTGGGTGGAGGTTTAAATTGTAAATCCTTGACCTCTGCTTACTGTGCCTCAGCATTCTCATCTGAAAAATGGGGTAATGATAGTCCCTGCCTAATAGTCATCATGAGGAATTGGAAGCTATAAAATTAAACATTTAGAACAATACTTAGATCCTAGAACTTGAAAAACTATTAGGAATAATTGGAAATTGATGATTTAATTAATACATCTCCTTATACATAGAATCCATTTTAAGGACTCACTAATTAGTATTAAATATAAATAAGTACCAGTCAATGATGGTAGTTATGAAAGAATTAGTGAGGATCCAACAATGAGATAGGGATTTTCTTAGATGTTTTTTTCCCAAATAGCAAACCAGAAATGCTGATTTATGTGAGTGGAGCAATAGAATCCGTGAAAGCGAAATGAAACAGAACTGGAATCCTTAGTTATACTGGAAGCAAAGCAGGACCATACTTTCCGGGGGAAAGCACATGAAAATGGGCACAAACTCAAAGTGTTACTTGACTAGAGGGGCTTGAATCCCATGATCTGTGGTACCAAAAGTTTGCTTTAGGCCAAGAAAAATAAGGTTCTGATTATTGTAAATCCACTATTGCAAAAGAATAGAGGGAGCATGAAGCTTAATTTGATGGTATCAACTGAGTTGTCTCATTTGCTGGTCACAACAACCCTATTAAAAAGTGATTAACATTATTCTCACTCTAGAATTGAAAAACCTTACATGAAGTTCAAGTAATTTGCCTAAGTTAACACATCTATTATGTGGAACAGCTGTGCCTATATCTAAGATTATTTATGACTCTTGATCTTGAGGGTTTTTTTGTTTGTTTTGTTTTTTTAATAGAAGAGCTGGGGTGTAGGCCAGATGTGCGGGTTGGGGGTGATAAAAGGATTCACCAAAGACAGACTGGGGAGCAGAACAGGCAGATTGACTGAAATACACTGTTGAGGGGAACAGAGAGCCAGACACGAGAGGTCTGCTGGGTCATATGTGGGTCAGCTGCCTGGCTCTGGCTGGGGATCAAACTCAGGACATAGAGATGATAGCCCTGAGACTAACCCCTAGGCCGCCAGGAAGCCCTTCCACTTGAGTTCTTAACCACTATCCTGAAAGTTAGGCTTAAGGTGTTAGGGCTATGAGAGAATCCTTACTAAAGTCTTGACTATTAAGGTTCAGGAGGTCATGGCTTGTTGATGAAAACTCTCTAGAATGAGGAGTCCTGAGCCAAAGCCCAATGCCATAATATGCTGCTTTTAGAAGCTTTCCCAAGCATTAAGGCTCCTTGGTGGGAATCCAGGGATGGAGTAATATCACTCAAGTAGTTTTGTTCTATTTGTGCCAAAACCCAGCTTCAGTGGAGCTGGGAGGTATGAAGCTGAGTTTCCTCTTGGTAAGAGTGCTGACAGTCACTTCTAAAAGGGAAAAGTGCCATGTGGCATGGCACTATCAAGCCTATGGGTCTCAAATAACAAGGAGATATGAATACAGCAATACTTTTTGCATCACTGGTCATTGTTAATGTGTCAGCAAGCATAGGACAATTTCCATCCGGCTACTGTATTAATGCCAACTTAGGAACAGAATGAGAGTAATTGGCTCAACATGCTTAAAGTCACTTGTTTATCTAAGAACAAAACACTAAGAGGCATGTTGGCAAATTACATGAAAATGAATCCTGTTCATAATCAAATAAAAATGCAATATATCCAAATAATGTTCTTGTGTTGAACTTTCCCTTATGCCTTAATTAATCAAATGACTTTCTAAGTGTCATCTTATTTGGCTTTTTGAAATGCTGAGTGGTCCATTTAATGGGAAATCTGCATTTTATTGTAAAGCTGGAATACAAAATTTTGGCTTTGTTATTCATAGCAGAAACAGATTTATCTGAAGGTGATCTTTTATTAAGCATAAAAATACAGATCTTATTAAAATTTGAATTCAGAATGAATGCGTGGAATCCTATTCATATACTGAAAACAGGCTATGAACATGTTGTTAGTATCAATACAATCTAAACAATAGACTAGAAACTCATGAAGATGGCATTTCACCACTGGTAAGCAGTATTTAAATAAAAAAAAAACTAAGTGAAAAGAACTTGTTCTGAATAAGTAATTATATCATAGATATTTGATGAATTTAATCTGGTATAATATGCAGCTCCAGAAGATTGTATAAGTGTGTAAATTATGGGTCAAAGGAACTGCAAGTTCAAATCATTTTTTGATCTGAATTTTTATTTAAGTGACAGTATAAGAGATATCTACAAAGAAACCAAAGGTTGCAGCATATGAACTTGGACATAATAGATTCTCAACCAATAACTATCCCGCAACAACATGAACACAGGGGCAGTGTGAGATGATTAGATAAGCCCAAATTAAAATTCCACTAAACCAAAATGGAGGATTGTGGGTGGCCTGGTGAAGGGAGTGGTGTGTAGTATACATCTGATAAGGCGTGACCCTCCACTTCTGAATCCTCACAACCCAACACTAAATCAATTTAAAAACTCCAAATGGAAATTTAATTCGTCCTCAGATGGCTTATTTAACTTCTTGTCCCCTTAGTTTCATACTTACAGTAGAGATTTTGCCCTCGGAAAGAAGATGAAAAGTAAAGGAATATAATATAGGAAAGAAACTACAATTACACTTTATACAGAGCAGTTCTTTTAAGAGCTGCCCATGTTCAAATGTTTGAACTTTGTTTTGGCAACATCCTGCTCAGCCTGGCTTACAGACTATTCTTCACCTTCTTCCCAAGGCTGAGAAACAGAAAGTAGCCTCTGTTACTAGGAAGTGGAAGTTAAGAGCACATATATTTTTACTGTGATTTGTTCAAACCACATTTTACAAAATGTCTGTGTCCTTAGTTATTATTTCTAGAAAGAGAAGTTTAATTAAAATTATTGCAGTTTGAATATAAAAGGTAGAATAAGTTTTATTTATTTCTTTCATTCTGAATTTAATTCAAGTGTACGCCAATACCTTCCAAAGTAATATGATAGAGAGAGTAGCTCTGATCTGATGGCTTAGAAAAATCTCTGGAATATTCACATTTGAAGAATCCTTTCTAGTGAATGACTTTGACTTAATTCTAACCCAAAACTGCAACATTATTCTTTGTACAGTTTCACTGACTGTATTTCATAAACTGTTAATACATTTAGTTGTAAACAAAACACTTAAACTAGTTACATATATATCACATAAAATAAATGCAAAAAATCTGTTAAAATAAAAATAATCTATGCTACAAAAACACAAGTATATTAACCTGTTTCGTCCTTGAGTAAATAATGTTGAGATGCTGGAATTCTCATTTATAAAATAACTGTGAGCCTGTATAGATGGTATTGACAGCTTAATAAGAAGTTTTTGGAGATGAGAACAAAGCTGGTGTGTTTTTAATATGGATAAACAACCTCAGGCCTAGCTGGGGGAATTGGTATATAGCTGGTCTCTGACAGGTAAGAACCTTATAGAGAAATTCTTGATAGAGTTTTCATTTGGTATTTATATGTAAATTAGCTCTGTGATGGCTGCTCCCAGGAAGACCTAACCTGAATTTCTTTCAAAGAAGGAGGCAGGACTTAATTTGAAAACCTTTGTCTACTTGCTTTCCCCCAAACCTTCCTAAATGATACTCCCTTTCTCTCCCCACCCTTGTCTTCTGTGCTAGTTATTTAAGATGACTTCTGAAGCAAGAGTGAGTCAGCCATATTGGATCCCATCCTTGTACACAGGACATCTACATGTTATTCTTGAAATCTTTTGTCTTTTCCTCTTATCGATCTGTCCAGTGCTTCTTTGATTAACTGATGCTTGTTTGATTATTTGCTGGCCAGTAGAACTAAGGGAGATATGGGATGATTGTCTTTGCACACAACAGTTCTGAGTTTCTAGTTTCTACAATTAGAATGACTACAACACTGAATATTAAATATTCTCATAATAACATAGTAATTTGCTTAAGAAAAAGTAAAGCTGAGGAAGAACTGACACTGTAAATCAATTTGAGTGACACCACATGCATCAAGGTCACATCAGTCTTTAGCTACCAGATTTCTTGACATTTTTATGGTGAGAACTTTTTTTTTTTTTTAGTTAACAAGTCATAGAATTACAGACAAAACTGTGTTGCACTCAGTTTGCAAATATCAAACATATGCCACAGCATTACAATCTAATCTCTTGCTCTCCATTAGCAAAAATTAATGTTTGGTTAGTGCAACTGATTATGAAAAATACACTCTCCCCAGTTCCATATGTCATTATTTAAAGATAGAAATTTCATTAGAAAAAATAAAAACATAAATGAACATTTTCGACTTTTTTATCTAAGAATTGTTTTCTGTATTAATATATGACTTTCAAGATTATTTCAAATAATATAATGAACTTTTATGCATTATTTATATAAAATCCCCCAATGCCTTTTTTATTAAAAGAACTTGGACAGTTATAACACAAAAACCATTTGTGAATATACCTTTGAATGCAGTCAAATGAATTTGTATGTTTCTATACACAATGCATTAAAGATAAATCAGTTTATATTTTTACTAGATGAAATTATTTTATTACTAAAAGCTTACTATCCAGAAAACCTCCCCCAAATATTATTTGATTATCTTGTTAGAGACAAAACATTTCCCTGACCAATATTATAATTTTTATTTACTTTTGAATTCCTTAATTTATAAATTGTTCCACTGTATCAGTTGGGTTAAGAATTGAAAAGAAATTTTCTACTTCCCAAACATAGACTCAAACTCTTGTCTATTCTCTCTTACTCCTCCCCCTTTCTTTCTCTGTCGCTTTCAGGTCCACCAAAATCAAGCAGGAGAATGCAGAACCTACAGATCAGTGTCAAGTACAAATCTGTATTGTCTCTAGGTTGGCTAATGACACTGTAGGTGTCAGATATCCTTGCATGTGACATAAATCACCATCAAGAAAGACTTACTAGAAACATCAATTAAGTCAGTAATTTGACACATTAATATAAGAAACTATTTATAGGTATATGTTAGATTCCTGAATAAAAATTAGTATTGGTGAAACCACTTCCTTTGCTGTGGAAGCATAAAAGAAAATGAAATAAAATAATTAGCTGGGTACCTTTTTTCCCTATTATTTTAGGTCATCATACCATTCACACATATTCTTAGCAGGTCCTGTTCACAAGTGATAGATGAATTTTTTTTTTTGTCTTTTTAGTTTTTCTTTTTTTGTAGCTTTGAGCTTTTTATAGCTTTTTCAGCCTGGGGGCAAATCTATTGATTTGAGGGAATTACATAATAAAACCTTGCGTAACACTGTATCTCCAGTAACAAGATTTTTTTAAAAATGGGAAATACTTATAAATTAGGAATATAAGTGTAAGTCCATACTTTATTATTGATTGAATAATTTTCAAGTAAATTCACCAGGAATAATTTCCTCATAACTTTCCTGAAATTGCATGTTCACTAAATTAGAGAATAAATACCTAAATTGTATTTTTCTCTGTTGGTTTTTCATTTTGGAATAGCTGACTGAGTTGTGTAGAAATGTTGATTTTTTTTTAAAGGCCAATATTTTTCAAGACTACTATGAGATCATATAGTATACTTCACAAGTGTCTCAGTGCTGGATGAGGAAAAACCGGATGTTTTATTTGCTATTTATAAGCTAAAATAGAGTCAAGAAGTTAAGAAAGTATAATAAAAATGACTCTTCCTTGCATTTAGTATTTTTGATGTATAATTTTGTCTAGAGCATTCTCAATCATACAGTTGATATTGATTTGATTAGTGAATACGGTAACAACTGTCTTTACCCAAGAAAAAAATTGTGTTGTATAGTAGGAAAAAATGAAAGTGGTCTAGGTGATTCATATTTTCAGCCTGGGGGCAAGTCTATCGATTCTTTCATATTTTATTACTGCTGTGGTGAACAAAGAATATTTCTTCTTTGTGTTCTCCATTTTGTCAAATAAAAGAACTTGGAAATTTAAGGAGTCACAGTCATTTGAAGATGTACGGGATGTTTGTGAGCTCATGACATGTACGTACCTCTGCTGGTATTTTGCTTGTCAGACACTGTATATTCGTCTGCTCGATGTTTTTGATACCCAGAACCTTTCTTTGTTAGGTACTACTGGCAAGGACACCTAAGGATAAAGTTAAATCCTAATGCAGTCTGTATGCAGGTAAATGTGCATTTCCGTCTTTAAAGTTCCTGGGGGAGGGCCTCCCTGGTGGCACAATGGGTTAAGCGCAGCACAATGAAGCTGTCCAGAGCCACTGCAGCACAAGTTCGATACCCGACCAGGGAGATTCCCACATGGCACAGCAGACCTCTCCTGCCTCGCCTGCTGCTCCCCTCAGCAGTGTACTTCAGCCGATCTGCCTGTTCTGCTCTTCACTCTGTCTCTGGTGAATCTTCTCACCACCCCACACCTCTGGCCTGCACTCCAGCTTGTATGCATAAATAAATAAATATTTAAAAAAATAGATAAAGTTCATGGGGGAAATAATGACAAGGTATTACCTGTAAAGAAAGCAGAAGGTCACAGTGACTATATGAACAATGTTTTTGAAATAAAGGTGGAGCGGAGCAGACTCCTTCAGCTGCACCATTCATCAGACCTGTAGTGATGTTTCACATCCTCCTCAATCCTATGACATGAGATATGAACCCATGCAGATGTGTTAAGACCATATTTTGGGGCAAACGCAGGAAATACAAATTAGTATTTCCTGAAGGTAATATGAAGGATGAAGGTAATATGTGAACCAAAAATGGCAACCCCCCCTAAGAGTTCAGCATCAAGTAGGTCTTAGCTCCCAAACTGGCCAGTCTTCACTGCCAGGGAGACCATGCCTGTGTAGAATTAGTTCAGCTCAGGACCAGCAAACACATTTACATCAGATGTCCATCATATCAATATAAGTATAATTAATATTCCTTAAGTCAAGTAAATTTTCAAGAATAAAAGGAAACCAAAAATACTATAACTAAAATTATAACAATAGATTTGATTGTGAAAATGCCCTTTACTCTTATTTCCTTCTAGTAATTTTAGTATTATCTAACTAACTTTAGGCTTCTGCCTTTAGCCACATTCCATTGCTTATTTCCCAATTCTGTTTATTCCAGACAGCATTAGAATAGATGTTGGCTTTTATCTTAGTCAACTTGGGCTGCTATGACAAATTATCATAGAGACAATGACTTTAAGAACATTTATTTTCTCATGTTTTGAAGCTGGATGTTCAAAATCAGGGTGACAGGACGTTCAGGTGCTGGTAGAGACCCTCTTCCTGGTTTCCAGAAAGTCATCTTGTCAGATCCCCATATGTTTGAGAGAGAGAGGTGGCTGGAAAGAAAGAGCGAGCTTTTCTCTTCTTGGAAGGACACTAATTCTACCTAGGAGCCTCCATTTTCATGGTGTGATTACCTCCCTAAGACCATCTAGGTCCATGGTATTGGAGGATAGTGCTTCAATATAAAACTTTGGGGGGGCACCAACATACAGTCCTTAACATCCCTGAATATGCCACTACTGCTGGGGGAACCAAGAGCACCATCATTGTTCATGCTGGCTAATGTCTGCAGCAACATTCTTTGCGTAAGTGTGAGTGCACACTTGTGTGTGCTTGTACATGTGCATGCTTACAATATGTGCTTGCATTTCTGAAGGTGCTGTCATTTATCAGAGGGATACCAATAAGCCATTGGCAGCTTAGTGAATTGTTCTACCTCCCTCAATTTAGGATTCAAGTGTAATTTCTTTTTTTAATATTTTAATGTAGTTTCAAAGGTGACCTCAATTTTTTTTAATTTCTTCTTACTTTAAGAGATACTATTTTTTATTTACTAAATATATTTTCTTTTTTAAGTTTATTAATTATATTTTTTCTTACATCATTGTGGTCCATGTAGTTCTCCCAGTATCCACTTAAAGACACAGGGGGTCTGAATGACTGATCCATCAATCTTAGAGTCTAGTTAAATAATAATCTGGGTATGGATGGATATATTCAATGTAAAGACTACTAATACCAAAAATTTATCTATGACTAAAAAAAAAATAAGAAGGAAAATATATGCAGTTGTATAAGTGAAATGTTTATATAGATATGTATATATATACTTGTGTTTATGTATAATTTCAATAAATGTTAAGTTAATTTTATATAATTCATCTTTCCCACTATCATTTTTAAATTAAGGTCCAAAACATTCTTCAATCAAATATATGTCTTCTATTTCTGTAATTCTCATTTACTCTATGGAGAAACCCAGAATATTCTTTTTAAAGTAAGAATTAGAAAGGAACAGGGTCCTATCATATCACTGTTGGGAAAAGTAGTTTTAGCTGACTTTACTATTTATAAAAACATTTCAAATATTATATTTCCCTGTCTTTATAATAAAAAATACAAATATGCCAAAGTTGCTAAGCAAGCCAATTGTAAAAATAGTCTGCTAACCACAAAATTTTCCAGAAAGCTACACAGCCAACTATATTCTCTTCTCTTAATTTAACCACGAAATAGTTTCAGTTGTAACTTGTAACACTTCGCTGGTACATGTGACACAGTACAGTTGTTTCTCCAATTATCTAAAAAGGTACGCTCCATAGACCCCCTGGTCGGTGCTGCAGTGGGGTTTAATGTGATATCCAGACTCTCCTGCAATGTCAGAGCAATGGTGTTGTTGCTTATAAAATGCTTTCCAGTGTGAGCTGGTCATTTTCTATTCTACTGAAATATGATATAATTTTTTTTATTCTCAAGGTTTGACGAAATTTCCAGGAATAATTTTTACAAAATGTTAACACAAATGTCAATGAAAGGTATAGCTACATTAAAAAATGCCTATTTATAATGACAATAATTTGAGAATTAATTGTCATGATACTGAAAAAATAAATTCTTAGTGTACATAGAAACTCAGTATTGCTATATTTGGATAGATGAGTTCATATGTAATATTTTATATAATATATAAATTTATTATATATCATATTTATATTATATATGTATAATATTTTCATTAAGAGAATTTAGAAACTTTCGCTATGAAATATCATAGCAGTAAACTTTTTTACAAAAATATTTATTTATTTATGCATACAAGAACTGAGGAGTGCAGGCCAGAGCTGTGGAGTTGTGAGAGGATTCACCAGAGACAGAGTGGGGAGCAGAACAGGCAGATTGACTGAAGTACATTGCTGAGGGGAGCAGCGGGCGAGGCAGGAGAGGTCTGCTGCACCATGTGGGAATCTCCCTGGCCGGGTGTCGAACTCATGTTGTAGTGGCTCTGGACAGCTTCATAGTGCTGAGCTTAACCCCTTGTGCCACCAGGGAGGCCCAGCAGTGAACTTTTGTTTCATTGACAGTTTTATTTGTCTGTGAAATTTATTGAGCCTATTGCTTTTATAGGTGTGAGGGGAGGGTAAGAGAAAAAGAAAAGATTTTGACAGTCTCAGTTTCTCTTAAGGTCAATGATATATTTAGACTTGGTAACTGCCACTGTGTTAAAAATAACCTGTATTTTCTTAGTAAATTAACTATTTTCATGCAGTATTACCAATGTATTAGTCAAAATTGATTAAAACACTCATAATTATAATAGCATATATTAGTATTTGTATTATAGTCATTACTAATTTTTGTAGTTGCTACATTTTTCATTAGTAAATATTGTTCCTTAGTTCTTCTATCACTTTTCTTCTAAAACAGATAAATTTTAGTTTTATTTCTTAGTTCTGTTACTGCTTGATTTTTTATTTTATCATTCATTGTATCAATTCTACTTATATTTTACTGATATCTTCCTTAAATTGTGATATTTTCTAGCACTGAGTAAAATTTAATACTTAATTCATTTTTTTCACTTTTTCCTGTAATGTATACACTTAAGGTTTTGATTTTTCATCAACACAAGTTTAAGTGGTTTGTTATATAAAATTTTATTCTCATTACTCTTTAGACTGTGATCTATGCTAGTCACTAGCCACATGTAGCTATTTAAGTTTAAATTTTACATAATTAAAGTTAAATAAAATTTAAAATTTAGTTTATTGTGTGCACAAGTAATTTATAAGAAAGGAACAACTAAAAAAATCTATAAATAGTGTCAGAAAAGCTGGACAGCCACATGAGAATATGAAAATATACCACTTTCTTGCACCAGACACAATTAAATCAAATTGGACTAAAAACTTGAATGTATGACCTGGAAACAAGTAATTAACCATCAGGAAACATATGTGGCAATTTGTTTGATAAAAGTTTTAGTGATGTCTTCATGGATTTAACCCCAATGTCAAAGGAAACAAATGTAAGAATAAAAAGATAGAATTACATCTGCGCAGTGAATTAAACCATTATCAAAGTGAAATGACAACCTATTGGATGGCAGAAGATATTACAAATTGCATATCTGACAAGGGTTCAATATGTAAAATATAAGGAACTCACAAAATTCAACCAAAAATTAAACAACTTAATTAAAATATATGCAGATGCTCTGAATAGACATTTCTAAAAAGACACACAGATGGTCAACAGACACGTGAAAAGATGGTCATCATCTCTTATTATTAGGGGATGCAAATCCAAACAGCAGTGAGTTATCACCTCTCATCTGTTGGAATGACTGGAAAGAGGCTGCACAGTAAAAGGAGCCCTCACATCCTACTGGTGAGAATGCAGCCACTATGGAAAACAACAAGTAGATTCCTCAAAAAATTCATAATAGAGGGCCTCCCTGGTGGCACTATTGGTTAAGTCTCAGCACTATGAAGCTATTCGCAGCCACTGCAGCACGAGTTCGATGCCCGGCCAGAGAGCTTCCCACATGGCGCCGCAGACCTCTCCTGTCTCGCTCGCTGCTCCTCTCAGCAGTGTATTTCAGTTAATCTGCCTACTCTGCACCCCACTCTGTCTCTGGTAATGCTGTCACCGTCCCACATCTCTGGCCTGCACTCCGGTTCTTGTATGCATAAATAAATAAATCTTTTTAAAAATTAACAATAGAACTACCATGTAACCCATTTATTTTATTTCTTGGTATTTATTTGAAGAATATGAAAGCACTAATTAAAAAAGCTCTATCTCCCCCTGTACACAATGAAATACAACTCAACCATAAAAAAATGAATCTTGCCATTGGCAACAACATGGATGAATCACGTGAGATAATTAGAAGCGTGAAAGACAAACAGTGTATGATTTTACTCATGTGGGGGCTATAAAGAAAGAAATAAAACAGACTCTTATATACAGAGAACAGTTTAGTGATAACCAGAGGGGAAAGGGTTAGGTGTGGGTGAATTGGTGTAAGGTTGTCAATTGACTTAAACTAAACTTTAGGTGGTGATCGTGATGTAGCAGATGACAAATTTGGATTTGCATCCCCCTAATAATAAGACATAATGGCCATCTTGTCATGCATTTGTTGACCATCCGCATTTGTACAGATGACAAATTTTATTTATTTATTTATTTATTTTTATAATTAAAGAACAGGTTTGTTAGGAAAAGGGTCAGTGAAGCATAGGACACTTACACAGACACAAGTGGGCAGAAAGAGCTGCCCCGCTAAGGGGCAGGTTTGCTAAGAGAAAGGCCTGCATGGTGCAGGTCACGGGCAGACAGGCAGGCCGCAGCCCTGCAGAGAGACAGAGTTGGTCAAGGAAAGCACCTGCATAGGCACAGGTGGGCAGAGAAATGGCTGCCAGATGACAAATTTTAATGTTACGTATTGAAATTTATCTGAGTTTATTAACCAATGTTAGCTCAATAAACTTTATTTTTTAAGTTTATTTCCTTCATCACTCTAGCCACAATAAATTTTCACGTGACTGCAACTCTTTGTTCTAAATTGTTTTATTAGAATGAGTTCATACTATATAAACTATTTTATATTTTTTTCCCATTGAGGTAGCATATCAATTATATCTTTGGATGTCAATGAAGGTTAGTAAATTTCTGGCTCCAGACTTATAATGTTTCTTTTAAATCTTGACCCCTTTGTTTAATTGGCTATTTCATCTAGAAAAAAGTTGTTGAACATTGCAATGTCTGTCAGTGGAGAGTCTCCAGTAAGTTTCTCAGTCAAATATTGTGGTAATTAAATGTTATAATAAACTCGGTGAAGTCTGCATTTTGCCAGTTATGTCATAATTGCCCAATTAAGGTTAGCTTTATAATTATTAAAATTAATCATGTAAGTTTCTGTCAGTTTATAACAAGTGGAGCATATCTTAAAAAAAATAATTTCTTACCATGAAATAGTAAGAGAGTTGCCTACAGGCTTTCATTCCTGAACACAATGTTACTTGAGTTCTCGATGTGAATGTTAAAGAATCTGTAGATTTATATGTAACATTGGAGTTGTTGGGTTAAAAAGGACTGAACATTAATGGCAGTAAATACAGGCAAATATCCCTAACAATTTACCTTTCAACCTGGAAAGCGGGAGTAGAATTCATTCCTCAAAATTTGTCAAAGTTAGATATTATTAGGCTTAATTTTTACCAAAATGATGTAATTAAAGCATTCTAATTTTGAAAATGTGTGTTTTCTTTTTATTAGAGATATAAATGAACATTGGTTCTTATGTTTATTTGCCATTTTCATTTTGCTGTCTATAAATTACATGATCATATACTTTTTCCATTTCAGAACTGTTTACTCACACCTGTCTTTTCTCCATCTATATTCTTTTATATGTAGATATGAATATATAGAGATATGATGTTTCTCCTTTTTAATTACATGTTGCAAATATTGACATATGTTGAAAGTATTTTCCCCAATCTGTGCTTGCAAATATTTAACTTCATTATAACACATCTTGCTGAAACAAAGTTTAAAAATGCATGCAGTAAAATCTATCAATATTTTTGTTGATTTATTTTAAAAGTTCTCTATTTTTTGGGCCTCCCTGGTGGTGCTGTGGTTAAGTGCTGTGCTGTGGATCTTTAGCCAGCGGTGACACTAGTTCGATGCCCTGCTTGGGAGATTCCCACATGGCGCAGCAGACCTCTCCTGCCTGGCCCACTGCTCTCTCAGCAGTGTATTTCCGTAGATCTGCCTGTTCTGCTTCTCACTCTGGTGAACCCTCTCACCGCCCCACGCCTCTGGCCTGTACCCCAGCTTGTATGCAAAAGTAAACAAGTCTTTAAAATAAATAAATAAAATTTCTCTATTTTAATAAATAAAATAATTGCCTATATTGTCTGTAAATAGTTTTATTAAAAAATGTACAAGATCGGGCCTCCCTGGTGGCGCAGCGGTTGACTGCTGTGCTGTGGAGCTGTCGACAGCTCATGATGCCAGTTCGACACCTGGCCGGGGAGAATCTCATATGGTGAGGCAGACCTCTCCTGCCTCACCCGCTGCTCCCCTCAGCAGTGTATTTCTGATCTGCCTGTTCTGCTCCCCACTCTGTCTCTGGTGAACCCTCTTGCCACCCTGTGCCTCTGGCCTGTACCCCAGCTTATATGTATACATAAGTAAATCTCTTTAAAAAAATAAATAAAAATAAAAATGGCATGAAATAAAAGTTGAAACTCCCATAAAACCATCTCAATATTTTTTTAATTTAAGTCATAATTTCTATCAGTTAATTGTGTAGCATTCTTTGTTTTTTACCTGGCACATGAAAAAAAAATCTTTTAGGACTAATAAATTACTTTATCACTGATATATATATAGAAGTATAATAACAACATATGTATATGAGTGTGTAAATTATATGTGTGCATGTACACACACACACACACACACACACAGAATCATCTGTTGAAATTAAGGCAGCTCTGTAAGTCAGAGAAATAAAAATGTGTCTCAACCAAGTAGTACATGTTTAATGGTTATAGAAGAAACCTTTGTGGCCCTTTCGGATATGTTTTTTCAACACCCTCTACAAATAGCTTTTATGAAATTAGAAATCTTATCATTAAGAGTTGTCTTACTATAAAAATGAAGGAAGTCAAAATTCCCTCTACCTTGGGTAGCCATTTTCTGCTAGCCAAGCTGTAATACAGTCAGAGGGATCTTAGATTGCATTTTTGCATCGAAGAATGATTAGTTTTGATGCTTTAAACTAGTGAACCTCAACAGTTCAGAATATGCCTGCCTGTCAGTGCATGAAGACATTGTAGGAGTATGAGACTGTGGAAATCTTCTTTGGGTTGACTGGCATGTATGTGTATCCAAAATTGACATGAATGACTATGGGGATTCATGCTGACATTATTCTTTCCTTTCTTCCTTTCTCAAGTCTCTTCTTCCTCTAATTTATCAATGAAAAACATATTTATCAGTATCCTAAAACAATGGTGAATCTCTGAAGATGTAAAAACATGATTCTGGGCTAACTAATTCTGGGAGGTTTAATACATCTCCTTAATAGGAGACATGTTATTCCTTTCATAAATAATAAAATTCCATTATAGTTTTCAATGTGGCATTAAAAATCATTTTAAAAGATTTAATTGAAATGTTAGGCATTTTAATTTTTTTTTGAGATTTTTTTTATTTATGCATACAAGCTGGGGTACAGGCCAGAGGCGTGGGGCAGTGAGATGGTTCACCAGAGACAGAGTTGGGGAGCAGAACAGGCAGATGGAGGGAAATACACTGCTGATGGGAGCAGCAGGCGAGGCAGGAGAGGTCTGCTGCGCCATGTGGGAATCTCCCCTGCCAGGCGTCAAACTACAGTCACAGCTGCCCACAGCTTCACGTTTAACCACTGCGCCACCAGGGAGGCCCCGAAATTTTAGGCATTTTAAACACAGCTAGATTGCTATATATTAAAGTCCATCAAGATGAGATAAAACTCTGTGCTGGTCGATTCCAATCTACTTTGTTCCATAAGTAAAAATTTCTGTCAATTCCTGGACCCAGTACATAAATCATTAGAGTACTGGGGCAATGGAAATATAAAATTAATCAAATTTAAAAAATGTAACATTTCCACAAAAACAAAAGAAAAAATCAAAATTTAGGTATTCATATATTTTATCAAAAATTGTAATATACTAGTTTTTTTCAATTATGTGTTATATTTTTAAAACTCAATCTAAACTATTTATTAAAAAACATAAAGCTTATTGTTAGGGGAGTTTAAAAGGCATAAATTTCACTATATACATATATGCACATAAGATGTATTTGTTATTGTTACAGAAATACGATAGAATTATCAAAATATTAAGCATATTGTATTTTAATTTTGTATAAAATATTTTAGAAGTATAATGGAAATACATTACTAAGAAGAAAAGAAACTGTAAAAATTTTAATAATAAAATTGGAAAGCACATTTTGATGATTATTGGTTTATGATTTTTTCATGGTGTATATTTTATTGTCTGTATATAAAAATGATATAACTATTTCATTTAAAAAGTTCAAGTTTATATCATCTAAAATAATATTTATAATATATATGGCTATTTTAGATATCTATTTAAAAATGTGTGAGGAAGTATTTAGCTCATCAGGATTCTTTTCGGGTTACATGTACAAAATTTTAATATTGTTTTTTAAAAATATTGCATTTATCTAAAATATTTTTTCGTACTTCTGTAGCTAGATTTTCCTAAATTGAGTATAATAAAGACAGGGAATGAAATTGTAGTTAAGGAATAATCTCTTGTACTTATTCATAATATGCAGGTAAAAATGGTGAGAGTCTGAATGTCCTTTAAGTTTCCTGGGGAGTTGGGGCCTCCCTGGTGGCCTAGGGTTCAGTATCAGCGCTATCGCCGCTTCAGCCTGAGTTCAATACCAGGCCAGGGAGCTAACACACATAGGGCAAAACAGACCTCCCCTGTCTCCCAGCTGCTCCCCTCAGCAGTGTATTTCAGTAAATCTGCCTGTTCTGCTCTCCACACTGTCTCTGGTCAATCCTCTCCCCACACCCACACCTCTGGACTATACCCCAGTTCTTCTACATTAAAAAAAAAAAAAAAAAATTCCATAGGAACAAGCAAACAAGCTAGTACTCTGACAAGCTAGTACTCTGATCATCTTTTCTCTTTCACTCTAGAGTAACATGCTATTTTAGTAACTACATTTAAATTTTATTTTTACTTTGTTTTTTGTAGATAGCAGAAGCTCATTTAAGAAAAGCTTTCCATCTCTTAGTAAAAGACCTTTGATTAATTGTTTGGATGACCTATTATGGCTTAGGTATGCTTCCTGTGTCTTTTTCCTTTGGGCTTGAACGTATACCCAAAGGTCAGGAAAAATGCTAGCCTCTGAAGAAACCCAGTGGAGAGTTTGCATGGATAATGGTTCCTTAACTTTGGTTCAAACTTAGCTGCAGGCATTCTTTCTTACAAAATTCCTCACAATTCATAGTCAAGGACACATTTAAAGTTGTCCTCCTTTTCTCCTCTTCTCTTCTCACTTTGTAGTAATTGCAACACAATTAGAGAAAATAGAATTCCCCCTTGTTAAAAGCGTTGAATTTGTAAATTCTGACATTTTCCATAACAATTTTCCAGTATGCATTTTGCTTTGAGACCTGTAGTAATGTGTTTTTATTTTTATTTGACAAACGATGCTACTTTAAAAGTAAATTTTTGCCTTTTGCAGCATCACAATGCTTTTTACCTTTATCCAAAATACTTTTGTGTGCTTCTGTAGCTAGATTTTCCTAAGTTTTCTTAGTATGTATTGTTATATCTTTTTTTTTTATATGTTGCATTTTATATATATTATTTCGTCATAGCATGTGCTGCTTTCTGAGTGTGAGATGATCGGAATGACAGCTTTGACTATGTTGACTCAATCGTTAGGTCAGCTCTTAAATGTCACTAGTAAAATTAGTTAATTGATTAATTTGCCTTTATATTGTCAAAGATTAAACTGGTTTAGTTTTTACAGCTATTTTGCTGTCATATAAACAAAAAAAATGACTGTTTTTGCTCACTCTGAGAAGCTAACAATGGTATAAATGTCATAGGTCCCTTTGCCAAAGGGCGTTTTGGCACAAAAAGCAATTGCATATGCAATTTGCACCCACCAAATCACATGAGTGTGGTTACTTGAAAGATATGTGAACATGGCAATTTACAAGTATATACTTAAAAGTATTATTAATGCTCACTTGAAATTTAACTGAGTTCCCAAATTATGGCTTTATTCAAAAGTCAGTAACACAATATCTGAATGAAATGAGTCTCATAACGTGATCTTATAAAATAGAGACCCCTGAAATTCTAACTTCTCAGGTTATACAATTTATTAAAATGGAAGTAATTTAATGCAGTCTGTTTCTTGTTAGTCTTTAAATATGCAAATAAGTAAAGCCATTCAATTCATTCATTTTTATTTATGCCATTTCCAGATGGGAACGTAATTACTCATTGTGAATTCTTTTACACTTTCCAGACTCTTGACTTTGCATCTTAGCTTTTGAAAACAAATTGATGCCTAAATATTACAAATAGAATGTTAACTATTGTAACTATTCCCAGCCCAAGATGATATAAATTTAAAATTTCTAACAATGAAAGATGTTGTCAAGTCCATTATTTTTTTGTAGTTTAGTGATAGATTTGTAATGGTTCTCATATCATGACATTAAAAATGAATTTATGTAATAATTCACAGATGAAGAATTATATTTCATATGTTCTTACATTTTACCTTGAATCTGAAGAAAACCTCATGACTTTTTTTGTTGTTAAAAAGACAAGCTTAAAAAAATAAGCCTTAATAGCTGCCTACAGAATTGAGGCAGCAAATGCATAGAGGGTGGGGAAGGGGAAAGAACAGGGAGGGAGGAAAGCTTATAATCTGTGGTGGTAGAGTATGCAGGAGTTGGTGTTGTACCTGTTATGTTGGTGGTGATGTAACCTCAGTAAAAAATAAATTAATTTTAAAAAGTGAGTTTTGTTGTTGTTTGTTTAAATGACCATCTTCATTTTTTTATCATGAGGCAAGTATCCAATTTTCACAATCAATGGAATTTTCCAGATGGGATTCTAATTTTATAGTAGAGATGGCCTTGCCAGATAGTTTAGTATCACATGCTAATGCATGTGTGCTCTCTGAATGAAATTATCCGGAACACCTGATTAAAGAGGATGCTACAAGATCAGAGACTTTGAAGCTCCTTGCCCTTACTCCTTTTAATCAGATAGCTAAGCCTTACCTGAAGATGTTAAATTGTGCATATCAATCATGTTGTTTGTTAAGACCAGAAAAAGAAGCAATATTTCAAAAAAATTTATTAATTTACTTAATCCAAAATTGTTGTGTATTTACAAAATGTCAGATGTTATTACTCATATCGACCATATTTTTTAAGACCAGAAAATGAAGCAACTTTTAAAAAAAATATTATTTACTTAATCCAAAATTGTTGAGTATTTACAAAATGTCAAATGGTATTACTTATCTATATTTTATTTATACAGTATATGAAGATTTATATTGTATATAGACATATATGTCTCTGTTAGGCACTGTTCTCAATCTCATTTACAACAAAACTTCTTGAAAGCTGTGTTAATTTTCTTTATCTCCTTATGTTCTTTGACCTATTCTGTGGAAAACTACAGGGAAAATAATTAAACAAAAGAAATACTAATAAGTATCAAAAGGGGGCTTCCCTGGTGGCGGTTAAGCACTGCGCTGTGGAGCTGTCGGCAGTAGCAACAACAGTTCAGCCAGGGAGATTCCCACATTTTGCGGCAGACCTCTCCTGCCTCGACAGCTGCTCCCCTCAGCAGTGTATTTCAGTCTATCTGCCTGTTCTGCTCCCAGCTCTGCCTCTGGTGAACCCTCTAACCGCCCCATGCCTCTGGCCTGTACCACAGCTTATATGCATAAATAAATAAATCTTTAAAAAAATATATCAAAAGGTGTTAGGTCAATTAAGGTAAAGACAAAAAAAATGTCTAATTGATTGTACATTATATTGGAAAGAGTCATTTCAGTAAGAGATTGTGGTGCAGTAAGAATAAAGGATTGTTAAATATAACATTTATAAATAACAATGTTAAATATTCTCCAACCTCCCTATCTCCCTAAGATCCTAAAGTAATTTTTCGTTCATCTTCATTTGACATAGAGCACCTTTGAAATCACAAGTTGGTAATCAGCCTCCCTGGTAGCACAAGGGGTTAAAACTCAGCCTATGAAGCCATAAGCAGCCACTGCAGCACAAATTTTATCCCTCCCCTCCCCCCACCCATCCGCTCCCAGCTTCTCACACAGCCTAGCAGACCTGTCCTGTCTCACCCACTGTTCCCCTCAGCAGTGTATTTCAGTCAATCTTTCTGTTCTGCTCCCCACTCTGTTCTGCTGAATCTTCTTATACGCCCACACCTCTGGCCTACAACCCAGTTCTTGTATCCATAGTAAATTGTCATTTTTTCATATTGATTTGAGGTGAATCTTTATTCCTAGTCTGAGATCCTCAAAATAAAGTCCCATATATTTTCTCCATATTATTGATAATCTAAAATAGCAAAATTTTATAGCTATTTAGGTATTAAATTTTCTCTTCTGAAATGAAGTTTTAAAATCCTACTTTCCATCTCAAGCTGGAATATAATACTTGACACAGGTCTGGAAACAATAGGAAAGTGATGGAGTATTTAGCTCCCCCTTGTAAACTAACCTTTTAGGCTAGATCACCAAGGTCATTTAAACAACACAGAAAGATTCTTCTGCAGAACTGGACAGGTAATCTCTCTGATCAGCATCATTTAGCTGGATTTTAGGTTCAGATTTTCTGAATTGTTGAAATACATTTCTCAAATACATGATGCTTTTAGTTCTGGTTTATAGATGAAACTTTACCTAAGAGAAGCATATGAGACTGTCATTTCAAAATAGCAGATAAGAATTTGAACTTGAAACTGATTTTTGACTATTTTCATATAAGGAATTCTTCTAATTTACTGCTTTTATTCTTTTTAATATAAACAGTGCGTACATTCCTCTTTTATCCTACTATAGCTTCATCCCATAAAATGTATTTTCATTTTGATTAGTTTTAGATATTTTTATTTTCCAAAATGTGTTTTTTAACCTTTCACTATCTTTGCTTTTGACTATTCGATATACTTAAGAATATATTTCTACTGAACAGCATGTAACTGATTTTTTTAATTCATTAGCATAGTCTTTTATACTGTATATCTTGCTCATTTACATTTAATAGAATCAGTAATAGATTTTATTGTAGAATATGATCTAATCACTTTGTGTGCCAGTGCCCTTTAAATTTACCAGCCCTTGGGGCTGGCCATTTTCTGTGCCACCGCATGAATGGTATAAGCATTCAATAAAACACACACAACTCCTGAACTACTGGATATTAAAAAAAACTGTAACATCTCTCATAAAACACCTTACACTTTCACCAAAACAATGTGTAAAGCTTCTAGACTGAGTACGATCAAAGAAATAGCTCCTAATAGTTCCAAATAAATGCACCGTGGCGTGAAAAACCGGAGACTAGATGAACACGTATTAATACGTAATCGGCCATCTGATACTGATGACAAAAACGTACTAATATGTGAGCGGACCACAAAGTGTTAAGTTATAGGTTCCATCTAATCCCTATGATTTTTCTTTCAAAATTAATTATTCTTATCATATTGTTTTTCACTACACTAGGCTTATAAAGGCATGCTTAACATATCACATCAAAATTACCTTACCTTGTATAGAGTACCAGCCACTCAGAATAACTTTGGCAATTCTTTATTCTCCTCATTAATAATTTAGTATCACATGTTTATAATGTTTTCCTTACCAAAAATTACTATTTTTCTATATATACTTAATATTCCTTGATAACTACATATCTATTTACCACTATATTTGACATTTCTATCTTGTATCTCGGACTGTCCATCTCCTTAACACAGGATTTTCTCCTTCAATACAATATGCTGGGTTTTTTTGTTTGTTTGTTTGTTTTTCAGCCAAATAAAACTGTATAGTGATTAGGACTCTTATTTATTTTTTATTTATTAATTTTGTGGACTGTGTATGTATGATTCATTGTCATAGGAAATATATATATGATGGTGTGTGTGCATGTGTGTATGAACTAATGTGTCTGAGGGGCCAATATGCCCCTGATTAAAGATAGCACACCTTCATGGGACAGTTGAAGACTCAGTGCTACTAGCATGTATGAAGTTTTTGTTTTCAGTGTTCAACTATGTACTTGAGAATTTATTTGCATTTTATTATTTTATCCATCATCTTTTAACTCTTTTTTTTGTAATTTATGGGTTTCTTTTTACATAAGTACTCCAAAATAATAGAACTGTAAACGAATTCTAATGTAATTGAAATTGCAAATATATCCTATTTGAATTATAAATTGTCTGATTTCTGGAAGAGTAGTAATGTTCACTCTTAGTTACTGTATGTTTTTTTCAGTATATTTCCTCTTTGAAATATTTAGTAACAGAACAGAATATGAGGCAGGAAACAATACAGATCTTTGTAAAAAACATAATCAGAAGATGGCTTGAAAGAATTGTGCTGTTTTCACACTAATAAGTTTTTAAGTCTTATAAACATTTTGTAATTTTGATTTGCTTTTTTTGCAGTCTATGAAGAATCATTTTGTTAAGAAACAAAATCAAACACCTAATTTTATACCTCCTTACCTCTAATTTTGTGATTCATCATTATACTTTTTTTCTAAAGTGGTATATCATTAATTTTAAAATGAATGTCATTTAACAAATGGACTTGATTTTCCTAACAAAGCAGAAACATACTTTTTGGCAATAAAAGATGAAGCTATAAAGTCACTTTTGAATGTTAAAAGGAAGAAAAATCTTGAAAATTATATGGAAGAGATTCAGTTCCAATGTTTCAAACTTCCTGACCTTTCATTTAATCACATCAGTTCCTGGATATTTGTTGGGAATTACAAGCAAAACAAAACCAGTTTTAGTTTTAAAACTGATATGCTCTTTTGCATAGTGACCTGGATTTATATTAATCATAGTAATGAAATATTTTCACAGTGATTTTGTAGCTAGTTTTTATTCTCTATTGTCTATCCTGAAAGAAAATAAATGCCACAGAAGTACTGCATGTCATACCCTGCATTTTATACTTGGCATTGTCCAACAACTAACCTTGTTTACCATTTTGACTTACAGTTTGAATATTGTATATCAGGTATCATGATCCTTTAATCTGACTTTCCTGGAGACTGTTTCCTAATGCAATTCCGAGGCTGAAACACAGAGCCTTCAGCTTTATACTTCAAATTCTGTCATTATTTAACATGATAAATTAAAAATTAATATTAATACTGTCTTAGCATCTCACTGTTAAACAAGATTTAGATCCACATGATGATTTAAAAATATTTTTCCACACCATCCATGTAGTCATAGAAATAAAATATTGTTTTCTAACAATTTTCATTTCCTCTGGAATCATTCTTATTATACATTCATGCTTTTCAGTGGAGGACATGTATCTGTCCACTTGACCTGAATGAAAATATAAGGGTGAAGGATAGAGATGCAGTTCAATATTGAGTGAATGAACATCTGTTGATTACACTGGTCAACAAGTTTTTACAAAAGTCATGTTACTGAAATAAAATTAGTCATTTCCTATCAACTTGTATATGCTCAACACGAATATGACAGTCAAATTCTAATTTTGGCTCTAGTTTTTTTTTTTTTTTGTAATCTGCAATAAATGGATGTTTACATCACGAAATGCATGCCAATAGTAATAGGCCTACGGTTAATACCTGTGAAATATCAAGTCACAGATTACTTCTTAGATTTTTCGCTTGTCTTTTATACAGCTGCTCAGGAATAGAATAGGTGGAAGATGGTTTCCATTGTGCAAAAGCACAGCCTTAAGACTCCATTTCGAAGAGTCTAGAAATAATCTCCATTCTTATGGGTCATGAGTGATTTCTAAGGCATTCATGAGGTCCTCAATATCGGAACAGAAGACCAGAGTACTTTCCTTTCTGAAGAAAGGCTCCAACTGCTGGGGGCACTTTTGATATAAAGTAATTGTGACATCTTCTAGAAGATTCCATTGTTGGAGTCTTGATCTTAGCAATTCTGCCTTGTTCTTGGATAAGTCCAAATCACGAACCAGGCCATTTAGTTCTTCCTGTGTTAGTCTGTGTGGGATGGATGATGCACCACCGTGAAAATCTGGGTCACTGCACGCTGATGGAACAGGAGAAGAACAGGTTGGCTCACCCTTGTCCTCATCAGATGAAGTAAGAGAATATTCTGCTGGAGGTTCTAGAATAGGAAGTCCCTCATCATGTGGAACTGGTCTCAATGCAGATGGAATGTTTGTGTAGACTATTCTCGACTTCTTTTGCTTTGTTATTCCTCTGGAAAGAGGAGGAACCAAGCAGAAGTAATAGTCTTTGATGTGGTTGCTTGGCTCTCTCCACACCATGGGGACTGCAAACGGCATTGATGGTCTTTTGCCATTTAACCAACGTGAAAGCTGTGTTCTACATGGGGCACAGTATATATGTACGGCCCAAAGCTTGTCTTGGTCATCAACCTTGCATCCAAAGTAAAGATGATAAGCCTTCTTCACTTAAGAAGTGATACTTTTCTTCTGCTTGGCAAATGTCACTTCCCCACAAATAGAGCAGAAATTGTCCACGCTGTTAACGCACTTTCGAGGCATTACTGTTCTGTATTGTGCCTAAATGGATAAAATAATAACATTTCTATGGAACAGTAGCTTAAACTGTCTCGCACAAAGTCCGCAATATTTGCAATGCTCAACCTTTCCCACAGGGCTTTCTATAGTGCTCTGCTGACGTCAGCTTCCTTCAGCAGCCACCTGACAGTAGTATTACATTGCATCAGAAAATGATGCAATCAACTCTGGATGATGTATGCATGATGGTATTATGCAATGCGATGAAATATTGCATCATTCTAGGCTGATTTAGGATGTTGCAGTCCTACTGGATAAATTTACACAGTGAAACATATAAAATGAATTATATAAAATATCTTGAAAATGAGAGCTAATAAAAAATTTCAGGGTTATATTCATGTTCAGCACACCAAGATACTACAGATTAGGGCCTTTTTATATCAGTAACAATCTCACTGTTTACCAGTGTTATAGTCGAGCATCATAGAAAATGGGATTGTTGTAAGAGTCATCTGAAATCTCTACTACTAGAGAGCTTGAAATCTAGGGAATGGGAATAGTCACATTTAGGGATGCTAGCATAAAGTGGAAAACTACTGAGATCACTCCATGTAAGAAGAGATTGCCTGTAAGGAAGTCTTTTGGGGCTTCCCTGGTGGCACAATGGGTTAAACACAGCGCTGTGGAGCTGTCAGCAGCTGTGGCTGGAGTTAGATGCTTGGCCGGGGAGATTCCCACATGGCACAGCAAACTTCTCCTGTCTCACCTGCTGCTCCCCTCAGCAGTGTATTTTGGGCAATCTGCCTGTTCTGCTCCCCACTCTGTCTCTGGTGAACTCTCTCACTGTCTCACACCTCTGATCTGCACCCTATCTTGTATGCATAAATAAATGAATCTTTATAAAGTCTTCTTGGATACCTTGAAAGTTGAGTGGTTCATTTAAAACAAATAGGGGTGTAAAACAGGTAAAAGGGCCCACTGTTTGGTGGTGGAGGGAAACTAGATTTTCAGTGGGGATCATAGGGGAAGTTGGGCAAATAAGGCAAAAGGGAGGTCACTTATATGGTGGTGGATGGAAATTGGATATTAGTAGATATAGTATAGCATATACAGATGTCAAATTATATATAATGCTGTACATGTGAAACCTGCACATAATTAGAAACTAATGGTATTTCACACATATATTTTCAAGATTTATTTATTTATGCATACAAGCTGGGGTGTAAGCCAGAGGTGTGGGGTGGTGAGAGGATTCACCAGAGACAGAGTGGAGAGCAGAACAGGCAGATCAACTGAAATACACTGCTGAGGCGAGCAGCAGGTGAGACAGGAGAGGTCTGCTGCACCATG
Organism: Scalopus aquaticus; assembly: GCA_004024925.1. Taxonomy (NCBI): domain Eukaryota; kingdom Metazoa; phylum Chordata; class Mammalia; order Eulipotyphla; family Talpidae; genus Scalopus; species Scalopus aquaticus. The sequence goes on from PVIJ01000821.1 coordinate 157,460, forward strand.
CAGGAATCTCCCTGGCTGGGTCTCAAACTCATGCTGCAGTGGCTCTGGATAGCTTCATAGTGCTCTACTTAACCCATTAACCCATTAACCCATTGTGCCACCAGGGAGACCGTGATATATTTTTTTTTAGTAGATGGCAATGCTTTTAACACAGACTTAGCAAGTATAGGCAGACATCCCTGAATTTCAGAAGCATATGATGTGGCTGTGTCTAAATATGTCTAATTTATTTCTTTCTTGATTGAAATAGCAATTATAATTGTTCTAGATATCTACAGTGTGAGAAGAAGGATGGCATCAGGAATTTTTTTTTAGGTTTCTGAGTAAAAGTAGATGATGGTGTATTCTCTAAGGAAATATTTCCACATCAGTGAATTCCTAGAACTGGGAAACACCTGAATTGGAACACTCCATCAGAGTGAAACTTATTGACTTCAGCTATTTCAAATTCACCTTAGCCTCTTTGAGATTTTGTCACGGGGAAATAAAATTGTCAGTATAATAATACATAACATAAAATAAATCTTGGGAGATATACACTGTGTATTGAAATGTGTTTGAATGTGTCCTTCGGCATACACTTCATTAAATCCTTGGGGAACTTGACAATTTTATATGGAGTTATCATCGAGTGAGGAGTAAACCAGACTCAGCTTTCTCTCCAAAGAGCATGGTAGTGCAATGCCATTAGCATTATTTTAATATACCTTAATTACACCCCTACTATAATCCAAGTATATATGTGATGATACATGAATAAATTAAATGCACTGTAACAAAGTGACAATACCAGTAAAATGGAGATTTACTCTTTGAGTAACTTGTCTCTTTTAGAGAGGCTGTCTCTCTAAGTTAAATGTGTTGCATAAGCAGGGTATTCTAGAATTATGTAGTTCTTCCATGTGTATCCTATGTGAGACTGTCATTACCCAGAACTATTTCTGAGTCAGGGGGATGGTCTTAACGTTATAAAACTTCCATTTTATAGGTAGAAGATATGAGTGGTATAGTAGATCTTTTCTCTTGCATGGGTAGGGAATTAATCAATTCTTTATTACCAGCAAACCTTAAGGGAGTTCAGAAGGTAGTGTAAAGTGAACTTCCTGAAATAAATGTAATTGAAGGCTAGACTACAGTCACAAATTTGGTGATAACTCTTCTGAAAAGGCAATCAGTGTCTAATACTTTCAGATAATATCCAATATCATGGTTATCCCAGGCCTATAGGGTCAAGAAATTTTACAAGTGGGTCAAGAAGTACAATGTGCACTTCATGTATAAATTATAAATATGTGTGAAATTATAGTTACCAGAACAGCACTACATATACCTTGGCACTGAAATAATTCTTGATAGACTTTTCACTGCTTGATATAGTTATTTATTAAAGAATTGGGAATGTAAGAAAAGTAGGCTCAAAACTGGTTTTAATCCATTTTTTCTTTGTTCAGGCTCAGCTAAAAGCTTTTGAATAACATTGCTAGTAATCAAAAGCTCAATGCAGACTTGATTATTCAAATAATTTAGGGCTTTGTCAATCCGCTTCAAGAATACTCTGATGGGATCATGAAATGCAATTCAACTTACAAAGTTAAATATAAATAGGATCTATTTACAGGTATAAAAATATGACAGTATCTCGATCAAGGTGCTATTTACATGAATATGTTTGCTTTGTGAAAATTAATCACCTTATATGTTTATGATTTGTGCACATTTTTACATATATGGTATGTTTCGAAAAGCGTTTTTTAAAATACTATTGTACAATATTTGTTCATGATTACAGTATTCTCCAGTTATTGTTGAGTGAAATTTACTAAATGAATATAATATGAAGGATGAGAAAAAGTGTATTGAACTAAAATATAAGTAGATGGAAATATAAAATAAAGAAGTAAAGGATGGTACAAATGTGAAAACAAATTTCAATTAAACAACTTTGGAAACTATAAATGTTTTAAGTTCACTGGAACTGTTTCTTTAGAGCAGACCATTCTTTCTCACATTCACAGCTATCTACCTGCAAGTAATATGCATAGTCTTCAGTAAATGACTTAATCAGTACTGTATGTATAAGGGAAATAATTTACCTTTTTGTGATTCTTATTAAATTTAATTTTTTTATTGTTTGTATAGAAGAACTGGGGTCTATGCCAGAGGTGAAGGTGTGTGTGAGAGGATTCACCAGAGACAGAGTGGGGAGAAGAACAGGCAGATCTACTGAAATACACTGCTGAGGAGAGCAGCAGGCTAGAAAGAGAGGTCTGCTGCTTGATATGTGTGTTAGCTCCTTGGCCAGAGATAGAACTCAGGCATGGGTGGTACTGTGATAGTGCTGAGACCTAACCCCACTCTACCAGGCAGGCCAGATTCTTGCTAAATTTGGAGGTTGGTTATATAGTGACATACTTGTTTGCAAGTCATGTTGCCTGAATTTTGACCCATAGCTAATGCTATACAGATGTAAAATCTTGCATAAAAATTTCATTTTCCTGGGTTATAATTGAGTCATCTAGAGAGGTGGATATTTATAATATCTCTACCATATGATATCTGAATATTTTATGACATTCTAAAAAATCACTTAAAGAGAAGGTTTAATTATTCACCAAAGTAATATACAACTTTTCTATGATTTGTAGGTTGATACAAACAAGCGCAAACCATGAAGTATATTTTCCTAAAGAATGAAGAAATCAATAAATGGGGATAATGTATTATTTAAAAATTGAGGACTCTTCTACCAATGTGTCTTATTCATATGAAGTGTCTTAGATTATGGAGTAAGCTTGATCTACAGTTTGAACCAGCTTTTATTTTATATTATAAATTATTTTCTTTCTTCTTTAAAGAAAAAATATTTTTTTAGAAAAAAGTTGAAATATTGACTACACTAAAGTTTAGGGCTCTTTACAGATTTTCTTTTTACAAGTAGTTTTTTTTTTTTTCCTGAGGATAAATGGATACTAATTTCAGTGTGAATTCAGTAATAGGAGAGCCACAAAAATATAGACAGGAAAATTTGCCATGAAATATATAAATATATTGTTCATGAAAATATATGAATGATTTTCAGATTCTTCCATTTGGCATTTAAAGTTGGCCTTTTTTAACTTTTATTTTAAACAAGGTAGGTCTCATGTTTTCTGAGTTCACACATCTTTTTACTTGCAATTACCTAAACTAACACATATTTGTTAGGACATGTGGTAGACTCGATAAGACATAGGTATTATGAAAAAAAATCATAAAACTAGGAGGCAAGTGATGCTCTATTTGTCGAATAATTTCTGTATGTATATTTAGAGAAAAATATTTTATTATAGAATATACATTGAAATATTAAAATGCAGGCATATTAAAAACATGATAACATTTGTCCAAGTGATATTAATAGAGTCAAATTTATTGTTTCATTCTTAAGTTTGACAACAGAAAACAAAACAAAAATCTCTGATTCAGAATTAAAAGTGACTCAGTGACTCCAAGATTGAATTATGAAAATATACACGTTTTATCACAAGAGAACATGCAGACCTGAGAATTATCTTCAACCAACACTCAGATATTACTTAAAATTATTAACATTTCACTTGCAATGAGAAAGATTACTCTTTTTCTTGAATACCTTATTTCAATGTATTAATCATTTGCCACTTTTATGACCTAACAGTGGTGATTCTGATTATGTGAAAAGAGTAGATGAGGAATGAAGACTATCTAGAGAGAAAATGTTAGTGGTTGACAGTCAAAGATGAGAAAGAAGGAAAAGGCATCAGGAATATGTGAAATTCATATCCTACAAATTATCTCCTTCAGTTCCTTCTCATTATTCTTTCTCCATCATTCACATGCTTTATAGTATTGAGGGTTGCTCAATCAGGAAGTTTTAAATTATCAGGTAGTTATGTTCAGATTCTTGCTGGATGATAACATAATTGAAAAAATTGATATGTGTGCAAACAAAAGTGATATAGGTAAAGAACAGCATCAAGGAGGGTTGCATTTCTTTTTTAGGACACTCATTCTGTAGCCTGAACTCAGATGTCATGAGTGGTGTCATTTGGCAGTGTGATACTCCTAGCAAAAAGACCAATTGAAGACCTTACAGGCCAGATTCAAAGCTTGAGAGAGAAGAATGTACCCAGATAGAACACACAATAACCCAGATTCAACGTTTGAGTGAGAAACTGGCCGAGGAGAAAGGATAGCATAGGAAAACAAGCCCAGGATTCACCACTGTCAGCCTCATATGCTCAGCTATCTCAGCTATCTACCAAATAGGTCCTTCTCCCAGCATCACCTCTCTCCTGCATTCATCTCATTTGAATCTAGAGCTCTTTGAATTTCCACTGGAGGTAGACCTTGTTATCTGTGCATACTGTCTGTCTGGCAGTTGGAGAAAGATAATAAACTCCACTTTGAAGGATCATCAAAGTAAACATTCTTTTAGTGAGTTGGAGATTTAAGGAGGAGGTCAGGAAAGAGATGCCAGTTGAGAGCAGACCTGAGAAGTTTCCACAAATTGAGGCAGTTAAAAACATGGAAGTGAATCAATATGTAAAGGTCTGTAGATGATAAGTGGGAAGATAAATTATTTGCCTAATCATTATCTGCCCATAGCTATGTTGGCTCTCCATCTGTGGCCAACTCAAAAGAATAAATCATGTTCTTTTAAAATGTTACCACTGATAAAGATGAAAAAAATTCATGACGATTTTTTTTAAGTAATTACAACATTGTTTCAATCTTCAAATTTAATGTAGGGAAAATAAATGGTTACTAACAGGGCTCCCCCTTTGCAAAGTGTATACTTTTCTTGGACAAGTTTGTCAGGTTTGAGTTGGAGAAATTTAGGAAGGGCAAGTGCTAAAACTTGTGGAATTTGAGCAGTCCCTGACACTTCATTTCAGGCAACATTCCAAGCATAATAGAAATGGCCTTAGCGAAGCTGTTTTCTTGATTTTTCCAGAATAAATTTGCAGCGCCTAATGGGATAGATTATTCAGATAAGCACAAATCCAACTGCAGACTTTACAAGCCTTTTCTAAAGTGGGTCCAACCTGGAAGTCTAATAACTCATAACAGGAAATGTTTTGAATTTACTCTTGAAAATGGCTATTGTGCTTAATGAAGCATGCATTACAATATAATTTCGTAGCATTGTTCATACCAGGATGGATCTCAACTGATTATAGCTGTATTGCAAATGCAATTCTCCCCAATGAGTTCCATCCCAATGCATCCATGGGTATGTGGGAAGAGATCCTTGGGAATAGGGCCAGGTGGACAAAGAAACACAATCTTGCTTATTAAGCTGAAGACTGAGAAATGAAACCAAATGACACATCTGCATATCTCTTGAAAAGTTCTCAATTACCATAATCTTGGTGGGCATTTTTTTTCTATTTTTTTTAATTTAATTGGGGTGGAGGATGGAGTCCAAAGTGTACTAATCAGAAATGCTTTATTACACTGGTGTACAAGGCATATAGTGTTTTATATTCATCTTTGGGAACATGTTTTCTAAAAAGTAATTCTAAATTCTATATACAAACCTTTTGTAAGTGTATATATAAAACCATTTATCAATGTTTGGACTTTTTAGATGATGGAACATTTATTTACTGATGTGAATATTAGTGGATATCTTAAATGTTATCTTGTACTGCTAGTAACCACAGGGTAAGTCTCAGGAACAATTTCAAAGGAAAACTTATTTTCATGTCTTTTGTTTTCAAACTTTCATTTAATATTTAAGATGTGGCATTAACGTGGCAAATTATCTTGCTTGTAAAAGGAAATTATAGAGTGAGTGGTTAGTGCTTGATGTTTTGTCTTTTCATCTAAGACAAAAGCTGTCTTTAAATAAGAGATATTAAACATCACATTTAAGGAGATCTAAATTATTATATAAGAGTTAGAGTTTAACTAGATTGGCTATTTCATTGTTCCCTCCCTCCTTTTAGCTGTGGAGATAATCCAGGCTAGTCAAAGGATTATCTATCTATTCATCCATCCATCCATCCATCCATCCATCCATCCATCCATCCATCCTTTGACCATCCATTCATCTATCATCTATGCACGTGTGCTTTGGTCATTAGAATTGTAATGAGCAATAAGCTCTTTTTACATAACTTTCTTGACCTAAAAAAAGAAAAAGAATGCTGACTTTGGAACATTTTAGGCATTAAGCAGATAAAAGAATGGGATACATTTGGGATTAGAACCATTAGACATTTTTCTGGAAAACCAGAGTTTACCCTCTGTGTAAATTTCTAATTTTCTTTTTCTTTTTTTTTTAAGATTTATTTATACAAGCTGGGGTACAGGCCAGAGGCATGGGGCAGTGAAAGGGCTCACCAGAGACAGAGCGGGGAGCAGAACAGGCATATCAGAAATACACTGCTGATGGGAGCAGCGGGCGAGCAGGAGAGGTCTGCCTCACCATGTGGGATTCTCCTGGGCTGGTCGTCGAACCCTCATCGTGCGCCACCGACAGCTCCACAGCGCAGCGCTCAACCGCTGCGCCACCAGGGAGGCCCAATTTCTAATTTTCTTATCTCAATGGTGGTTTTGCACAAACACTATTCAATAGAGGAAAGTAACAACAGACCATGCTATGGTAATGAAGAGAGTGTTTATAAGGGTAAAATAATTCCTTCCTCCTTGCAGTTAACAAGGATCTGAGCTCTGGATTATTTCATTGAGGCTCACTGCTGGTTACCCCCAAATTTGTAACCAAATAGGATTTTCTATTAGATGATTAGATATTTCTTTATATAGGGCCATTTATAATTGAATATATGAAAAAAAATCTTGTATTAATTGCAAGGTATTGTTTCATGTGTTTTTGTTGTAGCCTAAATAGTATCATAGGCTTAATATGTCTTCATTCCTTAAAAAAACTTTTATGAGAGAACTTCCTGTGTTTTCATTTTCACTTTGTGAAAATGTGAAAAAGTTCACTTTTGTGTGTATTTTTTAGATTCAGTATTGTTTGGATCATTTACTATGTCACCCATTCCTAACCTCTGCTAGATCGGGAAACTTGAGCTACCACACACAAGTACACACTGTTCAGCAAAGGAAAAGATCTCTCTTAACTATTGGTCCTGGGTTTCTTTATGTCAAAGCAGCAAAATCTTCCAGGAATCCTTGCTTCCCAGGAAGAGTTGTATAATGATCTAACTTTTTGCACTTGATGAATTAGGAAAGTACAAAGCACTCAAGAGTCAGCTTCCCTCATAGGCATGGTGAGTTCTGCCATTTCCAACTCCACGAGCAATTCAAAGACTGAATTTCCTTTTATCTGTCTCTGTACTGTGCTTTACCTACAAAATCAGTAATGTTTTAAGTTTGTCTCAGATCTGTCAAAATGAGCTATTTTTCTTTGTAATTTTGTTAGAAAAAAATCTTTAAAAATTTCCAGATTCAACCTCTACAATAACGAATTAAAACCTTGATCAAGAATCAAGTTAATAACTATGAGAAAGAGTTTTGAAGAAAGCTACTTGAGGATTCAATATATTTTAGACACTCATTGCACTTAAGTACAGATCTATATCAACAAGCTCAGTTTATCTATCATAAGACCCTAAGATAGAAAAAAAGTAATATTGAAAGGGTACAAGGCCAGAAGATTATATCATTGACTAATATATGGCTGTACAGTAACTGCTTATCTATCACTCTATTCAGTCTGGATTTTCGTTTAAGAATTGTTCTGATTCCATCTCTCTGAGACAACTTTCTGATTCTTGGATCAGTGGCCTCTTCTTTTGAAAATGTTTTGTGTAGTCATAGAGTGGTTAAACAGAAAGCAGCATGCTTTTTGTTGCCAAAAATTATGTTAATAACATGCAAATAACACAAGACTGTCAAAACTGCTTTCTAAGAGAGACTCTCTGGTCGCATTTGACCTTAATCCTGAAGATGTTCCTTCTGCCAAATTATGGAGGAATCAATGTCCCTTTTCAATCCACAAAAATAGTTGATAGACACGGTAATCCAGAGAAAGTAAAAATGTTAGGATATATTTTCTTAAGAGTAAAAATGTTAGGAGTCTTATGGTTAGAAGAGCAGAAACACATCTCAAATTAACTCAAAAAGATTTTAGGAGTCTCATTAAACCCAATGATAAGAATGATAAGCTTAAAAAAATATATCTGGGCAAGTACCAGCCCAGAGACAATTCTTTCAATGATATTTGGATTGGAATTTTCACACATACTTGGTGAAAGAGAATGAAAAGTTATTTTCTGTGATCTTCTGAATATATTATTATACTTAAGTTAAATGCATGGTAACATGTTTCTTATGGTCATGCCACTTGTATAAGTTGAATAGCCACCCTCAAATTACATATAGAATTCTGTCTTTATAAATCTCAAGTTAAAAATCCTTCTTTTAATTGCATAGGAAAATCTGGTTTATTTGGACTTTACATGCCATATATGCTTCCAAGAAGAATAGATTACAGTTAAAGAATTTTTAGTACTGTCTGTCCATTTTCTTACTGGCTGTGCTGAAAGTGGAAGCATAACATCATTGCGTCACCATTGTGTTATGTTTATGTAATGACGTCTCTGCTATATTAGATATTCCTAGAAATAAGAGCTATATACTTTTTTGCCTTCCTGTGTGTGTTAGAAGAATGTCCAAATCAAACCCAAGATAGAATCCACTCCTTTGATGTTAACTATTCTAGGAATAGATATGCCAGTTGGATTATTTCACTAAGATTTTGGATTTCAGTAGTCTTAAGCATATTTTTCTTCTTTTCCTGTTTCTAAACATGTAAAAGCTGAGGCCCAGATGTAAGAATTAAAGACTTCCTCAAGGATTTTGTTATTGTTGTTGTTATTTAAAGCCTATCTGTACTGAACAGAATAATTAAACTGAAGTGTAGAGAGAAGCCAAGCTGGTAACAGGTAAACACAATCCTGAATGGAGTTTTTCATTCATTCATTCTTATCATTTGGTTTAATGAGCCTCCTGAAATCCTTCTGAGTTAATTTGAGATGTGTTTCTGCTCTTATAACCATAAGACCCCTAAAGAATCTGAATATAGGATATGGGTAAGGAGAAACAGCCAAATGTTTCCAGATAGAAATCACTCCTTATGTGAGTTTATACAAAAATCTAAAACTGGGAAATTAATGAGAATCTCATGAAAATCTAAGGACAGAAAACTTAATTTTGGAGGACTTTAAAACAAGTAGAAAAGGAGCTAAAATATCATGAGACAGCCCTCCTGTGAGGGGCATATTTCTCTGTGTTTCTTTCTGCACCTCTAATCCATTTTTGTCTCTCTACTAATTTGTTTCCCTTCCTATGTATTACCCCTGCTCTATGAATCCTGTTGGTTTGCCTATGACCTCACGATGACATCAAATTACACTTATTGTGCTTGGCACCTGGGGCAATATGAACTGCAAGAACAATAGCTATATATATGGCACTTAATATTTTTCTGGCATCTCATATTATTGGGACACAGAAATATGACCAAGGTTTTGGTAATCACTCATATCCATTAGAGATACTAAATCAGAAGCTAGCCATGTGAAAGAGCAGGGATAATGGTCAATGTATTTTGCTGAGTGTAGAGGGAGCAGTAGCTCTCCCCACGAGACATTCCAATGACGACAACAGACGTGGATGGTGTTGGAACAAACTGCATGTGCCAACCTAGTAATAGCAACTAGTTATGGACAAACTCTACTGCCTTATTGGAAACTCCTCCAATCTGGAGCCTTCAAGTCTTGTCCACAGAGCTCCCAGAATATCTATAAGTTACATAAGTTACCTGGTCTTTGCAATTATTCATTTGAATTATCCAAACATGTTTTTTCTTTTGTTGCAGTTAATAATGCTGATTATTATTAGTGTTTCTAGACCAAGAGTTGGCAGACTTTATCTTAGATCACCAGATAGTAAATATTTTAAACTGCGAAGACCACATGCGGGATTATTGTTTGTTATTGTCGTTGTCATGCTTTTGTTTTTTACAATTCTTTCTTCATGGACTGCACCAAAGCAGGTTGTAGTATGCAAATCTTAACTGTCAGCTTTTAGCACTACTGCTCCTTACCTCAGTCTCTTAGTTACTCAGTTCCAGCTTGCAGAGATTTTTATTTGGTGCTATTAATCTTTCTGAGGTGAGTTGTTCATGAAGATAATTCCACAATAGTTTCTGGTAGGGAAGCAGGGAAAAGAGTTATTGCTGCCATAAGTGTAACGCATGGTAAAAATACATATGAGTGAGCCAACCTGACTACTCCTAACCCCCTAAGTTGAGCCTGCCCCAGGGAACATATCATCTAGGTGATCTTTATAGTCCCAGAGCACATGAATGCACTAGTTAGGACAGAAGTGGAATTTGAGTTTTTGTGTAGTTTGAATTTACTCATAGGGCATTTTAATTCAAACAAACAACCTCAAATGTCATATATATTTAGCCTTACATCTATTTTATTTAAATAGCTATGAAATTCAGCCTCAGTCGGCACCAGGGAGATTATACATCCCCTTCATAGACTCTCTGTAAGATGGGAGAAACTATTCATCACCCCGAAATCCAAAACATAGATGCACAAGCCAAGGACAAATTTACAAACAATGAAATAGACAAAACTCAAAAGAGATTCAATTGTTAAAGTCCAACTCTTGTTTCTTTTTTACTTACCTTGTTCTTAACACCATGACTAGTCCATCTACCTTTGTCAGCCACCAGACTAATGGGGCTTGGATGATAGGGACACAGCGTAGCTGCTGCTTATTCAATGATTTTGCATTGCAAATTATATCCCTCTTTTGTTTTTTTTAAATGAATAGAGAGTTTATTAAATAGTTAACCAAGAGTCAAGAAAGAAATATGGTTGATTATCCTCTATGAGAAACTTTAAGTTTTCTCTCTGGTCTTGGAGGACTGAAAAATGCGTAAGCTTTTTTTTTCCACTCCCAGTGGTTGGGCCATCTCTTGTGATCACTAATGCTAAATCAGAGAAAAATTTGTTCTCAGGTGTTTAAGAATTGGACACAGGACACAGTGAAGGTCTTTAATTACCACTTTATCTTTCATATTTGGTTATTTCATTTTCCCTGAATGAGACTTGATTTAACTAGGTTTTTGTCATTTGACATAAATGTTCACATTTTGCAGGTTTTGGTTAAATTTCCAATAATTCTACAACACTATGGGTATGAAAACTTTTAATAATATCTGTCACTTTTCAGAAGAGCCTTCAGGGTTTGAGGAGTAATGTTAAAAATCATGAAAAGTATGAATGGCTAAATAAGTCTTTCCATTTGCATATAAAATGTTTAATATGACACTTTCATTTGAGTATTCTGGGAGTTGTTGAAAATAAATAAAAAAATTACCCTAGAAGATGGCTCTAAGTCATCTTATTTTAGTATTTTTAGCATAAATATATATAGGGGAGGGGCCTCCCTGGTGGCACAGCGGTTGAAGCCCTGCGCTGTGGAGCTGTCGGCGGCACATGATGCGAGTTCGACGCCTGGCCAGGGAGAATCCCACATGGTGCGGCAGACCTCTCCTGCCTCGCCCGCTGCTCCCCTCAGCAGTATATTTCTGATCTGCGTGTTCTGCTCCCCACTCTGTCTCTGGTGAACCCTCTCGCCGCCCCGTGCCTCTGGCCTGTACCCCAGCTTGTATGTATAAATAAATAAATCTTAAAAAAAAAATATATATATATACATTATATATTATATATTATATTATATATATAATATATTATGCATATTATATTATATATATATCCCATATATATATATATATATATATATATATATATATATATAGGAGAATATATGAGATATGGTAAGAGTTGAAGCATTGTAATAAAATAGTTAAAAATGTCATCTGCCCAGGTTCATATCCTAGTTCTGCCACTTAACAGCTGTGCATCTTGGGGCAAAGCACTAAAACCTTATAGATGAGCTTATGCAAGACTAATTTTGACAGTTAATATGAGGAGAAAATGTATACTTTAAGGAATGCTTATGTGGGCCTCCCTGGTGGCACAAGGGGTTAAATCTCATTGCTAGCAAGATATCCACAGCCACTGCTGCATGAGTTCGATCCCCGGCCAGGGAGTTAACTCACATGTCACAGCAGACTTCTCCTGTCTCCCCAGCTGCTCCCCTCAGCAGTGTATTTAAGTAGATTCGCCTGTTCTGCTCCCCACTCTGTCTCTGGTGAATCCTCCCCCACACCCACCCACGCACACACACCTCTGGCCTACACCCCAGCTCTTGTATGCATAAATAAATAAATCTTAAAAAAAAAAGAAGTACTTATGTGATTACTAAAGATTTACCAGGACCAATATTTTGGTGTTGTTGTTTTGTTTTTAACTTTCAAGTTCCTCCTTCTCCCAGGACCAACACTTTGAATTATCAAGAAATCACTTTGGGTTTGATTCTGCCTCTTCATCACTTAAGTGACGGCCTTAGTCAAGTGGAACTGTCAGAACAAATACCTCAGTCTGGGTGGCTCGAGCCACAGAAATTCACGTTTTCAAAGTTGTGAAGGCTGAAATCTGAGAGCAGGGATCCAGTGGGGTTGGTTTTCCCTCAGGCCTCTGGTGCAGATGGCTTCTCTCTCCCTGTGTCCTCAGATGGCCTCTCTCTGTCTTCTTAAAATGGCACCAGTCACATTGAGTTAGAGCCCCACACTTACCATCTCTTAGAACCTTAATTACAAACTTAGGGTCTTTGTCTCCAAATTGTGTTTTGCTGAGAATTACTGCTCTAACTTACATATTTAGGGACAGAGGGAGTTTAAGTTCAATTCATCAATTCATGACAGTGACCTTAACCAAATATTTTTAACTTTCCTAAACCCAATTTTTCATGCTAATAAAGCAAATAAAATTACTGTGGACATAAAATGAAATAATATACAGGTTCCCAGAGGACTAGGGAAAAGAAGGAGGCAGATGGCCCTACACACCAGAGCCTGTCAGCCCAGTCAGACACCATAACATGGCACATCTGACTGGCAGAAAGATGAACTGAAATTGGGCACCACCATTTCCCTGAGTTCTGAGTTCATCAACTAACATAATGATGTTTTAGAATGTAAGAGAAGAGATGGAATAAACATTCAAAATAGCAACATAGTCTGCTTCCTTTAGTGACTATAATAATCTTCCGAGTTCACCAATCTTTTGAACTGTAAATGCGAAAGAAAGCATAACCTGTGAAGCACATTTGTGTCCTTAGATGTGTGTTGTTGCTCAGGTTAGAAAGTTTAGATCTTTAATTATATTTGTATTTCATATTTTTAAAGTGAAAACATGAAAAAAAGTGTTCACATCAATAATATGTTTTTAAATTTATTTAAAAACTATGCAAATGAACACTATCAGATATCAAAATTTACTTTTAATGATCTTTCAGTTATGAACTCGGACTTGATCCTCTTTCATTTGTATTGAGTATGTCGATTTACAAAAGGACCATACTCTAGGAAGTTATTTGCTTCCTTAATTCCCATAATTATTTTCCATAATTTCTATGTATCAAAAATAAAACTTCACTACAGTTAATCTAATAATGGTTACTCATAGTCACTACTCTTTAACTAAGAGACATCTTATTTAACTATGCACTTAAAAATATCTTGGAATATCAAGCTAATATTTACTTCATTCTCATTCATTAATGCCATATCCTTGGTGATAGATTTAAATTTATTTTTTACTGAGATAAGTTTGGTTGGAAACACTGTATGCAACTCTGAGGTGCAGGAACACACTTCTTCAGATGTCTGTTTCCACACCACGCCCATCACTATGGAACCCGTACAGAGTATATTGGACCAGACTCCCAAATTACTCCCCATCTTAAGACTTCTGCTCTGGTAGCCTCAATTTTATAGTCAGATTCCTAGGGTTTGTCTCTCTTTTGGTGTTGTCTGATCCTTTGTTTTGTTTCTTTATGTTCCAAATATGAGTGAAACCATCCTGTAGTTATCCTTCTCTCGCATACCACCTTAACATAATCCCTTCTAATTCCATCCATGTCATTACAAATAGCAAGAGTTCACCATTTTTATAGATGAATAGTATGCTTAAACACATTTTAATTTAGCACAATTTGGTTTAACACAATTTGGTGCACACCAAATTGGGGGGGAATGCAGGGAAGTTTCTCCATTCTCAGCGAGGAAGACCAAAATATAGGGAGTGTGTGAAGAAGAGCTGCCAGGTATTTCTATATTGACTTTCAAAAACTAGGATATCAGAATCTGAGATATATACATAAGTGAATACCCTTACTGTGACTTGGGTTTCTTAGTGAAATATACTACCATTGTATTTGTTTAACCAAATCTCTAGCTAGTTGGTTTTCATGAACTTTCCCTAAGGAATCAAACCATTCATTTTATTTTAATACCCAGAGATTTGCAGAGGTACAGTACAGATGAATTCATGGCATTAAAATTTATTTTTAAAAAATCCATTTTGGGCCTCCCTGGTGGCACAACAGTTAAGTCTCAGCACTATGAAGCTGTCTGCAGCCAGTGCAGCACAAGTTCAATCCCCCGGCCAGGGAGCTTCCCACAAGGCACAGCAGGCCTCTCCTGCCTCCCCCACTGCACCTCTCAGCAGTGTATTTCAGTCAATCTGCTTTTCTGCTCCCTACTCTGTCTCTTATGAATCCTCCCAACCCCCACACCTCTGACCTACACCCCAGTTCTTGTATGCATAAATAAATCTTTAAAAAATTTCATTTCAATGACTATTTTACCAGGAACAAAATATCTATAAGATAGGAGAGATGCAAGGTATATGTATGGGTTTACAATGTTCTTGATTATTGAAGAATTTCTCAAACACTATATTTAACTGCTTGCAGTTCCAGATGTTTTCATATTCTATGACAATGTACCTAAATGAGACTTGATATCAGTAAACATTTTATTTATAATTTTGGAGAAGCATTATTATGAAAGAGATACAAGATAAAGAACCAGCAAGAAAAACAAATACAGATATACTCTAAATTTTAAAGAAAAATTGAAATGTGGAAATTAAGGCACTGATAGAAATAGTGTTAAAATTATTTATACCCACACAGCACTTGGAAAAAATTAACTCCCCTTTAGGATATGTAAATCATATTTTGCAGATCACAGCTTTAATATTCCTCCAAAAATCTTTTCATGGACCTTACAGCACATCTGACCCCTTTTTAACCCTGGATTTGTAATTTACTACTTTTTTTTTTTTTTAAGATTTATTTTTTATTTATACATACAAGCTGGGGTACAGGCCAGAGGTGTGGGGCGGCGAGAGGGTTCACCAGAGACAGAGTGGGGAAGCAGAACAGGCAGATCAGAAATACACTGCTGAGGGGAGCAGCGGGCAGGGCAGGAGAGGTCTGCCACGCCATGTGGGATTCTCCCCGGCCGGGCGTCGAACCCGCGTCGAACCCGCGTCGCCGCTGCCGACAGCTCCACAGCGCAGCGCTCAACCGCTGCGCCACCGGGGAGGCCCTGTAATTTACTACTTTTGTGGATTCCTTCCTATCCCCAAGTTTCAGTTATTTCATTTTTAATCAATAAAAGACAGAGATGTCAATATCTAGGATGAATTGTTATTTATGTGCAAAATGATGTGTGAAGTATCTAACATAAATCTGGTAGAAAAATGAGGCTCAAAATGTTAGTTCCATCATTTTTTCCCATACAAAGAGTAACATGTTTTTCCCAGAAATCAGTTTTTCCCTCAGTAAAATAAAGATGAATTCAAACATTAAAATTCACTAGTAATTTATTTTCCAAGAAGAGTATTTGTTGAATTCACTACTTCCAAATTATTATAACCTATATGTGCTTTATGGTCTTGATTATTAAAATTATTTTATACTGTGATGGCTGTACAATCTGTAAATTTTGTACTTAGAAGTATTTGTAAAACTTTCTGTGGGGTATGCCTAGATTATTCTTGTCATCTTGATTTTGTATTCTCGCTTCTGATGTCAAAGTTCATCTGGGAGGCAAAGTGGATGTTTCTTGCTAACCATGGAGATAGAGTAAGGAGACTAGAGGCAATTGTTTAAATTCAGCCTTAGTGGCATCAAGAGAAGAGATCATAAAGAAAAACACAGCTGTGACCTCTCTCACTATACCACAAAACCCAAGGACTTTGACAATGTCAAAGACGTAAAATTGTAAGTGTCTTCATCTCCACTGGACAGTGTTTAGATGAAAATCATCTTGGTTTGCCTTTGTTATCTGTCCCATTGTTATATGCCCACTGACTTCCCTGGGATGACCAATCAGTCCATCCGCTGATGGGCCCCTTTTATTTAGTGATATTTAATGTAGGTCATTCAAGTCCTGTTGGTTTAGAAGTCTTTTAATCTTTCAAATGATAGGGAAAGGAAATATCAGTATTCTGACATGTCATTTTTGATCTTTATAATGTAACTCAGTTTGAAAGTCTCCTCTCTCTAAATTCAAATCCTTAAATAGTAATAACTGCAGTCGTGTCGATAATAAGATTGTCACTTTTTTTTATTAAACAGAAGCATTAGAAGGTAAATGTGGCTTCAAATATATACCCACATATAAATATTCATGATTAAAATTGACACATGTATGTGTATGTGTGTATAACTAATATATACATGTGTGTCAATTATACTTACATGTTTGTATATATACACACATACTATATTTCTGTTTGTGAATTCCATTGTACAAAATAACTTACCTGGTTCTGCATAAGTGTCATTTCATTTTTTTTTCTTTTCTGGTTTTGATCAACTTCAACTAATCATCTGCTAAGGTCTCATGCTATTTTGAAAGGACTAAAAAGACCAAATCAAGGGAGGCTTGTCCATCCAAACTGCATTTGAAAAGTAATATGTACAAGTGAATAAAGAAAAAGAGAAAGGTTATTAAATAGAAGAAATGGAAATAAAGGAAGAAATGGAAAAATAATCATATAACTTTTAAAAAAAGTAACTCACTCCCTTCCCAAAAAAGACATTTTTAATGTTGAAAACTCAAAGTGTCTTATAGCAATGAAAAATAAGATGTCTACATATTTTGTAGAAAATGTATTTTTTCTGAATATATTTCAAAACCAGCAGAATGAATTGGCCATTTAAAAAATTTAAAAATGACTGTGTGACTGTCACCTTTCTATGAAGGAGTTTAATTATTTATTAATGCCTTTGCTTCTTTTTTTAACTCTACATTAGTTCAAAGATTAGACCAGGCTGCTCAACATCAACTGCCACATTTGCCTATCCGTGCATTTAAAGGCCTTACTCTGGGTACATTCTGTGAGGCTGTTTCTTAATCGTGCTATTTATTCTGGGTACCAGGATCCTGACTAAAATTGTCAATATGGTCCATCTGGCTTAGGACAAGCACTGACAATTGGAAATATAGAGAAAACCACTAAGAATTAAAGAATCTTCGTGATGAAATAAACCATATGCAAGTTATTATACTGTTAACATAAACACATATTTGATTTTCAGCAAACCATAATTAATTGACAAATCTACCTACAGTGAGGCTGAAAAAGTTCTTAGTCAAGAATGGGTCTGAAATTAAAGTACTTCCCTGAATCTATTCAAGGGATTTAAAAAAAAAAAAAAACGATTTTACATAGTAATTCCTATTACCTCCTCTCAGTTCTTTATTGCAGTTACTCAAAAGTCAGAATTCTAGTACACAACATGTACAGATGTATTTGTTTCACCTTTATTTTTTTTTCTGTATCTACTTAATCTTTTCTGAAACACATGTGATATGTATTTAAGTGAATTTATGGTTTCTGATGCATGGCTTGAGATATATGTGTAAAAGTCCTGGCTAATGGCTGAGTGTTCATTTCTTAAGGCTGCCATAGTGGGTACCGCAATTCATGCTTGACAGCGCTAGAAATTTATTCTCACAGGTCTGGACAAGTCTAAAGTCAAGGTGAGACAAGGCCACCCTCCTTCCAGAGTCTCCACAGGTGTTCCTCGATTCCACCCTCACTTGTCACCTTCCTCGTGCTCCCATACCTTTACATGGCATTTTCCTTTCCTTAAAAGACATGGTCGTACTCGATTAGGGTTCATGATTTCATCTTTACTCAATTACAATTGCAAGAACCTTATTCCAAATAGTATAATATTCACAGACACAAGGTTAGGCCTCCAACATATCTTTGGGGGAAGTAAACTTGAACCCATCACACACTAGAAATACTCTTCTCTTTGTCTTAGGGTTGAAGGGAGATACTATCGGTAGAGAATGTCCAAGTTTTTGGATTAAATACAGTTCTCTCCCCAGCAACTTTACTCATACTTTTCAAAATCTGGAAGGTTTGCAAGATGAATGAATACTAGAGATCTGTTAAAATAGTATACTTGTTAATAATGTTGCATTGCACATTTAAAATTTTATTAAGAAGATAGATCACATTGTAAGTATTCTTGGTAAGAATAGTGTGGTCACTATGTTTTTTAGAAAATATTACCAAAAATGATTTTTGGCAAAGATGGGAGAAATTGTACTACTAATATATGGTTGATAAGAGTATAAAATGATACTGTTTAAGAAATTGACTTAATGCTAATCCCCCAGAAGCTATAGTGGTCATCCATTAGAATAATTATGGCAATCAAAGATCCCAGAACAAGAATTTGAGAGGATCTAATGAATTAATGTTTTTTTCATCATGTGGGTCCATATCCTTATTATATAGAAACACCCTCCCCTCATTTTTGTTTTATTTTTAATATTCAACAAATATTAAACATACAAATTGTACAAAATATCAATGTACAAATTGATGTTGCAAGTTGATTAAATTCTCAGAAAGTGAACACACACTTGAATCAATATTGGGTTCCCATTAGGTGAATATATGAAAATTTATGTAACCATGTTACTTTTTGAATACTTTATTTTTAAATATTTGTGATTACTATATATATATATATATATGCGTATATATATATTATTTCATTATACACAATTTTAGACTTATCTTTAGGGCACACACATACATGCATTTCTGTTAGGTACAACATAGTTATCAAACTGAGTTTTATGTATACATCAATGTTACCAGCAGTATAGGTTCTGGGAATCACCTGGTGTAAAGGATGGCTGTTCTCTAACATTGTATTTCCTCATCCATCTAAACCTTGGAAAGGGGTTATTTCCTCATGTAGCTCCATGAACCTAGCACAATAAACCATCTCTCCATTAGAGTGAGCTTGGTCTTGCCAACTCATCTGGTAAAATGAATAAACCTCACGTGTCCCCAACCTGTGATAGAAATAATAATTGTGCTTTCATTTAAGAAAAGGGAAGCTAGAGAGAAGGAATTTATGTGATTTGCTTCAGGTAGTTTATAAGGTCAGGAGCAAAGTTGGGAATGGAGACACTCAATCCATTTCTCCGCCTGATTACCCTGCCAGATATGTGCTTCCAGTGAGAACTTTTCCCAGGGCAGCACCATAGAATGCACTTGGTGGTTAAGGTCCTTGTTATATTTCAGACAGGAAGCATGAAAATTGAGCACAAGCTTTCAGGATACACTGTGATTATTGTGGTACAGGCTACAGTGGGTTTACCCAACAGCTGTAAGATCACAAGTTCAGAGGAAGTTAGATAAAATGCCTTTACATTTAGGGGTTCACATTCAGAGAGTTTTATTTCAACATGCATTGGGGAATAAGTGCCAAAAAAAAATAACAAAAATCCCACCACTGCTTACAAGCAACGACCTTTGCTTAGCAGTTGGAATGGTCATCTGAAAAATCTGAGCAGCTTGTGTCTCACTCCAGCTCCACATCATAAACATTCAGGGAGTCAATTCTCCCATGTAAATAGGCTGCAGATGCAGAATTAAACAATGGAAATGATTTCTGGTGATGAAAGGTTAGAGACCCAGCCTGGATCATTCAGAGCGTGCAATTGTCTGCTGCATCTGCCATCTGCTGCATTACAAGATTTTGGCACTGGCCTAGAGGATTTACCCACCAGGAGACACTTAGCTTCTGTGACACTCCTAAAACTAGATGGGGAATGTAGTGGATTTCTTGCAGCCTTTCCCCATATATTGTAAGTTTCAAAAAGTTGCAGTTAGGAGCCTTGTTATCATAGATTGATTTAAATGTTCTGTATTGGTGTTTATGAGTTCCTGCTGGGTTGTAACCATGAAGTATTCTCAAAGGCAAGAGCTCCAAAAATAGAAAGAAAAAATACAGTCACCCAACAAGAAAGACACCTCACTTGTCACACCGTGGCTTACTAAATGAGGAGGTGGGGTTAGGTAACTCACAAGCTGGTGTTGGTCTTAGGTAGCTCACAGTTAGCCATGATGTTGAGCTTCTGAAGTTGAGTTCCAGAGAAGGAGCAACATGTGGCAACATTAGCTATGGATTAAAATCAGCTCACAGAGTCCAGCCTTTGTTTGAATGAGAGACAGGGAAAAACAGAGACAGAGACCGAGAGCAATCCAAAGACAGAGAGAGATAGGGACAGTGGGAGAGGGAGAAAATGTGTGTTTATGCATTGGGGGGGCATACATGAATATGGAAAAAGGAAGGTAAAATTTGCAGAGCCCTAATTCTTCACATTTAGAATCAGTCAATGTACACAGAGTTTGTCTGCAGTATTGGTATGTGAATCCGATGGCCTTTTTGGGAGAAATGGCATTTCCTTCTGGATGTTGAGATGAATTTCATTTCAGGCCTGGCATAGGAAGTATCAGGGGCTCTGATACAAAGTTGCTTCCTCTACCCAGAGATCCTTATGACACAAACCTATAAACACACACAATAGAAAGGTGTATTTAAAATTCTGGTTTCAAAGACAGAAACATCATAAAAGGAACACAGGGCATGTGTAGACTCTGGTCTTTATTATGTCTTGAAGAAAAGAAAAATTTCTAAAGTAAATGGACATTTTGTTCAGAAAACTGTTGTTCACAGACCATCAGAATGTATCAGATTTGTGCTGTGGCTTCAAAATAATGGCTTCTCTGGGATGGATACATTAGAAATTTGACATCTTGGCCAAAGGCCCTGAATTACATTACTTAGCATAGTGTTAAGCCTAAAAAGTTAAAACTGGTTAGAAAAAATTGACATCCATGGAGGTAGCACACCCCCCCCCCCATGTCCCAACATATTCCACAAAGACTGAGTCTCTCCACCCCAATTTCCCGTAATCCTCTTTACTACCATTTCCCTCACCATCACTACTTTGAGACTTTCATCCCATTATCACCTACATTGCTTGTCTTACAGGAAGCCATTACAATAGGAGCAAATAACCTATCTTGAAAATCCCCAAACATTTGGATTTTTTTTTTAATGAAAGGATAATTCTAAATGATCCATGATTTAAAGTTATCATAAGGAGAAATAGAAAAATTTTATTTTGGACAATAAAAATAAAACTCAAAAATAAAAAAAATTTTGAGAGGTTCTTTTAATGATGCTTTGTAATTATAGCTTTAAATGTTTACATAAGAAATTTATAATGGTTTAAATATCAATCACCTTCTGGCTGTATGAGAAGCAACAAGAAAAGGAAGACTGTCAAATCAAAATAAGGGAGAAGTTAATTGATCTGAGAACAGAAATCAATTTAAAGACAGAAGATGAGAAAATGAACATTTCTTGTTATTTTTGTCCACTAACTCATATCATAGACTTGCAGACATACTCGCTCCTGCCACATCCTTATTAGGGAGCCATACTTCTCTCTAGAGCCCATGGAAGCTCTCAGCCCTTCCAACACTTTCCAGTCATTGCTACCATTTTGTACTGCCATATTGATTTCTTCACAATCTTTTGAAATGATTACTTTATTTATAATGTCCTTTTACAACGCTTTCATATCATTCTTTCTTTCTTTCTCATGGATAATCTTTTTTTTTAAGGATGCATTTATTTATGCATAGAAGAGCTGGAGTTTAAGCCAGACGTGTATGTATGTGGGGGTGGGAGCTGAGAGGATTCACCAGAGACAGAGTGGGGAGCAGAACAGGCAGATCGACTGAAATACACTGCTGAGGGGAGTAGCAACAGAGACAGGAGAAGTCTGCTGCGCCATGGGGGTCAGCTGCCTGGCCGGGTATCCAACTCATGTTGCAATGGCTGCTGATAGCTTCATAGTGCTGAAACTTAACCTGTTGTGCCACAAGGGAGGTCCCCTATTGTCAACATTGTAAAGAAACTAAGATGGGAGAAAAAAATCACTTGAGGATCTGTTCTATGATGGGTTGACAATTTTTAGTATTTTTGCAAATCTTTCTTATACCCACAACAAACACACAGGTTACAAGATAATAGTGATTTGTGATTTGCTTTATTATTCTTAACAATGAATGACATCTTTCTAGGTAAGTATATGCAGATAAATTATTTCATTTTAACAACTGCATTGTGTAGGTAAATTTTTAAATTGGGATCCAGAAATAAGATGAATGTGATAGCTGTTATTCTTGATCCTCTATTCTGGTTTCCTAGAAAGCAAAGTAAGAGAAAAATAAAGTTTCTTCTGCAGAGTTATCCATTTTATTAATGATATGATTTTCTCCAAAATTGTTGAGTGCAGTCATTTGGGAAACAGGAAAATATTCTTCAGAGGGAGATCATACCATCTTCTATGTAATAGAGTACTGACTGAAAAAAAGCTTTTAAAAAGATCTGCTGTGAGTTAAATGACACAATTTGGCCTTGATTATGTGAATCTATAGATAACAATGAGCTATAATGGGTTTCAATTGTACTTTCAAAATCACTCATATTTCAGAAGATTTCTTGGCTCTCTGAATCATGATTCTCCAGCACATCAAAGGTTGATAAAATCTGATATGATTAATGGTCATTCTTATTTAACATAAAAGTGTACAATATATCAGAATACCTCTGATCTTGTATTAGAAGTTTTATTAGTGCTTGTTACAGAATTCCAAAGGCTCACAAAGCCTATCATAGAGAAGGCGTGAAAAGGAAATTTTGTACTTGGAAAATAAATCCAGAAAGTGAAATTGCCAGTTCTCCATGGAAAAGAACACATTGCATCTTTGTCGGTGCTTGCATTTCCGAGCAAACATCATTTTCATCTTTTGATGTTGATATATTAGGACATACAATGCAAACTGAATTTCTGTTATTATTATACGACCTTTTGGTATCTTCCAAGAATGCCTAGATCCTCTTAAATCAGGGAACAAAGGTTTTGAAGGGGACGAAGTTTATTTCTTGAAAGTTATATGCTAAGCTATATTTTTATTATGTTTATTGCAACAAATAAATTTTACTTTACTGGGTCAATGCTGGCTGAGGAAATGTGACCTACTTTTCACAGTGACCATTGTTAAGAGACAGTCTCTCATCTGTTGTGATTGTACCTTTGTTATAATTGAGATCATGCTCTTATTAATGACTATAATGGAAAAATCCAAGAGAGATATGCTATTCCCAGCTAGCACTTATGAAATTGTTACAGAGAGACAAATCACATTCTCTGCTTGATCTTTCCAGAATAGTCAATTTGCCATCACTGTCAAAAATCTGAAACTTAACATGGAAAGGTCTTGGAAAGTGTTTCAGGACTGAAGAGACATCAGAGTGGAGAGAGAAAATTAGACTTCTGTTATTACAATGTTACCAGTATGTTCTGGTAGATCATTTTATTATTAACTGTTGATGTCATATATATATATATATATATATATATATATATATATATATATATATATATATATATATATATATATATATACCTTTATTTTTTTAAGATTTATTTATTTATGCATATAAGAACTAGGGTGTAGGCCAGAGGTATGGGGTGGTGAGATGATTCACCAGAGACAGAGTGAGGAGCAGAACAGGCAAATCTACTGAAGTACACTGCTGATGGGAGCAACAGATGAGACAGGAGAGGTCTGCTGCACCGTGTGTGTCAGCTCCCTGGCTGGAGATCGAACTCGTGCTGCAGTGGCTGCAGATAGCTTAACAGTGCTGATACTTAACATGCTGCACCACCAGGGAGGCCCGATGTCATGTATATATATATATATACCTTTAATAAAAATTACAAAGATTTATTAATACTTATTTAGGAAATTAATAGGTTTCTGGCTGAAATAATGAATATATTTGAGATCATGTTCTATAGTTCACACTTAATAGATGATTCTTTCCTCATTACTTTTTTTCTTTATCAACCTAATCATCAACATCATCATAATCCTCACAATCCCCAATCAAAAGTGTAGTTGAGATAAACAGATGGGAATTACATCAAAATAAAAAGCTTCTGTATAGCAAAAGAGACATTAACCAAAACTAACAGACACCCTACCAACTGGGAAAAGATT
>PVIJ01000821.1:181957-244304 GCA_004024925.1 Scalopus aquaticus
AAAAACAAAGCCAATAACCCAGTCAAAAAATGGGCAGAAGAGCTCAAAAGGCACTTCTCCAAAGAAGAAAAGCAAATGGCCAACAGATACATGAAAAAATGCTCAACATCACTTATAATCAAGGAAATGCAAATCAAAACCACTATGAGATACCACCTCACACCTGTGAGGATGGCACACATTAAAAATACAGGCAACACCAAATGCTTGAAAGGACGTTGAGAAAAAGGAACTCTTCTACACTGCTGGTGGGAATGTGAACTGGTCCAACCACTATGGAAAGCTGTATGGCGATTCCTCAAACTCCAAAACATGGAGCTCCCATACAACCCAGCAATACCACTTTTTGAAATTTACCCAAAGGACACAAAAACACTAATCTGAAAGGATACATGCACCCATATGTTCATTGCAGCACTATTCACAATAGCAAAGGTATGGAAGCAACCCAGATGTCCAAAAATAGATGATTGGATCAAGAGGATGTGGTACATATACACAATGGAATACTATTCAGCATTCAAAGAAGATAAACACATGCAATTTGCAGTGACACGGATGGAATTAGAGGGAATCATACAGAGTGAAATAAGCCAGAAAGAAAAAGAAAAATATCAAATGGTTTCACTTATAACAGGACTATAGGGAAACCAAATAGGAGAGAGACAATCAGCGGTGTGTGTGTGTGTTGGGGGGGGGGGGAGGATAAGGGCACAAAATGGAATAGAAAAGAACACAAGGGACCATGGAGATGGATCACGGGGAATTGGTGGTGGGCTACCCAAGGGAAATACAAAATGTAAAAGACATAAATAACAATAAAAAACAAACAAACAAACAAAAAACAAAACTGTAGTTGTGTTTTATATATGTCATTTTATTTAAATTATTATTCTAGTCAAATGAAGGAGATGAGGGGTTATTTTAAAGATAAAAACTAAGGTAATCACTTATCAGCCTTTTGGTTAAGATGAAGGGTAGTAACTATTCTTAACAGTTTATCCAAATCCTTTATCCAAAGACAATATAGTAAACAGATTATTTTAAAGGTTTATTTATTTATGAATACCAGAGCTGGGGTGTAGTCCAGAGTGGGTGCGGAGTGGGGAGAGGATTCATCAGAGACAGAGTGGGGAGCAGAACTTGTGGACTGACTGAAATATACTGCTGAGGGGAGCAGCGAGTGAAATAAGAGAGATCTGCTGTGACATGTGGAAAGCTCCCTGGTGGGGATCGAACTCATGCTGCAGTGCCTTCCTGTAGCTTCATAATGCTGAGACTTTACCCCTTACGCCATCAGGGAGGCTCCAATAAATGGATTTTTTGAGCAGGAAGATGGAATAGGAGTTCCTACATCCCTTCTATACATCGATCTTGTATGATAGTACTTCCAAGAACAGTATATCCACTCTGCAGGGAATAAAAATATAAACAACTAATGAAATCATGTCATGAGATAAATGCTAAGTAAGACAATAATGCGGTACCTCCATGCGCCTATTAGAATGGCCAGGAATAGACAACACAAAGGCTGGCAAGGATGTGGAGTAGTAGAAACCCTCACTTATTGCTGATGGGAATGCAAAATGTGCAACCAATTTGGAAGATGATTTAACAGTTTCTTACAAAACAAAATGTGACTTTAACATATGATCCAGAAATCACATTGATTGCTATATACCAAAAGGATCCAAAAACTTACGTATACATCATGACCTTCACATGTATATGTATATTTATGGTATTTTTATTCATAATTTCCTAAACTAGGAAGCAACCAGTATGTCCTTCACTAGGTGAGTAGATACATGAAATGTGGCATATCCAGACAATGGAATATTATTCACCACTAAAATTAAATAAGCTATGAAGTCATGAGACATTATGGAGGGAACTTCAATGCATATTATGAAGTGAAGGAAGCCAATCTGAAAAAGCTATATACTGAGTGATTTCAATTATATGTCATTTTGGAGAAGGCAAAACTATCAGAATAGCCACATGATTAAAACTCTCAATGCATGTTAACTTTACTGATATGGCTGTCATCTGTACGTAGCAATTGTATAACAATTTATGTTGGTTTGCCTGATTTTTGTCATGTACAATGTTTTCACGTCTATCCACCCAAATACGTGTTTCTTTGTAACTCTGTCATTGTTCTATACTCAAAATATCATGTATTTTTCTGATACCATTTTATTTTCAACACTAAATTTTTTTAAAAGACTTTTAATTTTCATCCCTGCAGAGATTCCATAACTCAGCATCAGGTCAAAAAAGAGTCAGACTGGCATCTCTGCCCACAGGATTCAAAAGGTGTTTCCTTGTCACCATCCAGGGGAAACTGGATAAGATTTTGGGAAGATCTCTATCACAACTCTCCATCCTGGACAAGCAGCTCTGTTCCAACTGTCGTGTAGGGAAGACCATTAAAACTTTCCAGACTCCGGGCCTCCCTGGTGGTGCAGCGGTTGAGCGCTGCGTTGTGGAGCTGTTGGCAGTGCACCATGCGAGTTTGACACCCAGCCGGGGAGATTCCCACATGGTGCGGCAGACCTCTCCTGCCTCGCCCGCTGCTCCCCTCAGCAGTGTATTTCTGATCTGTCTGTTCTGCTCCCCACTCTGTCTCTGGTGAACCCTCTCGCCACCCCACGCCTCTGGCCTGTACCCCAGCTTGTATGTATAAATAAATAAATTAAATATATATATATATATATATAAAATAAGTTATAAAACTATGATCCATAAAAGAAAACATTGATAAATTAGGCTGTCAAAGTTAAAATGTTTTAAAAAAAAACAACTTTCCAGACTCCACTTAGCAGGCTGGAGTCCATGACGTAATACACAATTTGTGAGTTCAGTGCAACGAGACAATGTAGAATCTCTTGCACAGAGTGTTTCAGTGGCCTCCCTGGTGGCACAACAGGTTAAGCGCAGCACTATGAAGCTGTCCAGAGCCACTGCAGCACGAGTTCGATAGCTGGCCAGGGAGCTTCCCACATGTCTCAGCAGACCTCTCCTGTCTCCCCGCTGCTTCCCTCTGCAGTGTAGTTCAGTGGATCTGCCTGTTCTTCTCCCAACTCTGTCTCTGGTGAACCGTCTCACCGCCCCACACCTCTGGCCTAGACCCCAGCTTGTATGCATAAGTAAATAAATTTTTAAAAAAACAAAACAAAGAGTGTTTCAAGAATTTCAAGATGGTGACATTAGCAGAACATTAAAACAAACACACATCCTGCTATGCTTATAACCCTATGCAACTTTCCAGGTTACCTTCCCACAAAAACAGACGTGCTTCGTCATATTGTTTCAGTAGAAAAACCACTTCTTGTGGATTTTTAGCCACAGCATTACCTGTGTGTGTGTGTGGTAACCTCAGAAAACAACCCTCGGGGATCATTACTAGTTCTTACCCTAATTGATTTTACATTCTACCTATTAAACATTTATCTTTTTTTTTAAGTCGTTGTTATTAAGCAGGACTGTCTGCAGTATTTTACCACTAATGTTGATAGTGAATTCTAATTTAAGATCCCTTTCTAATTTCCATTTCTAACTTGTTTATTAAGCCTTTTCCACAAATGGATTTGAGAGTATTTGTTTTTTTTTTTGTTTGTTTTTTTCATTCAGCACCTATTTAAATAATCATCTGGTTATTGTATATTTGGCATATTAAAATGATACAGTATATTAATAACTTTAATAATATTAAACTATCTCTGTATCCCTAGTGGGTTAGAAAAACATTAATTTCTGATGTGTTCTTGCTGTTGTAGGGAGAAAGAGTATAAAGGCAAATGACCGTAGTCACTTTCCCCTCCCAACCGCCTCCCCCCATCTGCCAGCCCAACTCTCCTTCCTGTTTCAGGGGCAGAGTTAAGGGATATGCCTCCACGGACCTTGGGCTGAAACCAACAGGGATCGAAAAGGCCGAAGACCAGGCGGATCTAACTGTAGACCTGTAATACGGAAGAGAGAAAGAAACAGCGGCCGTGGGGCAGTGGAGGCAGAAGGCAGATGGTTTCCTCCAGAGGCACAACCTGCTTCACACGCAAGGGCCACGGGAGAAACGCAAGCGCGGACCGCACAGAGGGGGCACGTGTTGATTGGTGAGGATCGGGATTTAACGTTGTGGTGGGGTGGCCTGAATTTAGACTCCACGTGCTGTAGCATGAAGGACGAGTTGCTGCTGGCACATTCACATGCAGAAGCCCAGGACGAATGTGCTTTATTTAAAACAGAGTGTGCAAGAGATAGAAGGCAAACTGCTGAGCAAGGAGCATCCAAACCATTCCGGCCCTGGGAATATGGCACCGCTGGGCTCTTCATGAGACATCAGGGTGGGCATGAGGGCGTCGGGGTGTGTGATGGTTGCATGGAGCACGGAGCCAGCTTTAATTTTATTTTGAAAAATAAACAAAATAACTGCCACTCCTGAATATTGAATGTCAGATTCACATCTGTTTTACCAGCCTATAAGCTTCCTGTATTAGGAATTTAACAATGTTTTAAATCATGCCTCCATCACAACTCACAGAGAATGGAACTTACAGATTTATGTATAAAAGGCAGTAGACGTGTGAACGTGGATTGCGCGCATGTATGTGTACGGTTGTGTCTGCATAACATTCACAACATTGCATCCACGTTTCTCTAAGAATTATGTTAGTTCCACTCAGGTACCTGGGTTACTTGCCAAAGATTTCTAAGGTTTTGACAATTATTTAAATGATGTGAAATTTATTTATTCCATGAGCATTTAAAACAAATGAAGTGAAAAGCTATCTGAGACCAAATCCTTTTTATATTTATGAACCATCTCCCTCTCATGTATATTACCACGGTTATTATTTTGAAGACACTTGCTGCCATATATTTATTTATTCATTACTAATTGCATGTGTGGAAAAAACTTGGGAGAAATTGTCAATTTATAAACTTGTAACATAGAGGCATTTTTTCCTGCTGACTCTTTATGTTCAAATTTCAGCTCTACCAGATCCCAGCTATATTGACTTCAGCAAGTCTCACTCATTTTCATAATTTGTACAAATTTATAACAATAGATGTAATTATATATTGCATGGGGAGTTTGGTAGGGTTAAATGAGTCAAGACATGTGATGTCTTTAGAATTGGTGCCAGCCACACTTCATGGTGATTAAATGTTCCCTAGCAATATTTTCACCTTCCTTTCCAGTCCCCCTTCTCCACTGAGGGCTGTGCCCAAAGTAAAGTCCATTCCCTGATTCTGTTCCTGCTTTCCAGTTGAATTTAGATCTCCCTGACCCTAGATAAACAAGCTAGGGAGTTATGCTTTGATTTGGTATTTTGTAAGTAAATTAGGAAAAACTAGATACAGTGCTTTTTTTTTTTTTTGGTCATTATGGAAAATTAACTCAGTAATTGACTCACTAAATTACAATAATGATGAAAAGAATTGGGATGGATTTTTCAAGGTTATATGAGAATAAACGCTGTTAATAGAAACCAAAAATAACACAAAGCCACAGTTTAATATGCAGACACATTTTAACATGGTTTGTGTCTTTGAACTGCTTATTATTACATAAAACATATATTTTTTTCAGAAATATTTCCTTTGGATTTGAAAGTGATATATAACACAATTTGAAATTAAATATTTTTATTTAACTCTGCCTAAGTTTCCTCCAAGATAAATATAGTATGTTCATTTAAATAACACATTACATCTTATATATACTTAACTCGCATTATTTTCTTTGCATGGTTTTCATTGAACAAGCTGATTAGATGCTTTCTATTTACCAGTCATTTTCTTTGGTATTAGAGACAAATAGATAAATAAAATGTGGTGCCTGCTAATAGAAAATAGAGGAAATTTTGTTTTACAAAGAAGTGGAATGAAATTCATTGTTTCTTAGGATTCATATATATGTATATACATACATATATATAGCTATATTATTTATAGAAAAATCAGGAAAGGTTTTACAGTGGAGTGTATCCTAGATGCAAAGATGGAAGGAAGGACCAGTTTGTGCATCCACAGTGGGGAGTGGAGTGTGGGAGGAAGAGATGGGATTATAGCTAGGAAGCACAGCGATCCTGGAGGCTTGTGGGGTGGGAGCTTCTGCGGCTTCCTGAGTGTAATTCTGCTAAAGTGGCCCAGTTCTCCGGTAATTCTTTCTGAAGAATAGCTTTGCAGAAAGAACAAAATTGCTTCAATTTTGCAACATATCTAATCTCTTTATGTTTTATTAAAAGCAGCAGCACAGAGCATGCGATGCCCCTGCTTCTCTTGTCTCTCCTGTCATTCTCCCTACTTTCACTCTGGGAAAGCATTCACAAGAAGCTGTTGTTTTCTCACAATGATAGAAATAAGCAGTTCTCACTCAGAAATAAATTTCAACTGACCAGCAGTTAGGATCAACGGATACTCCCAGCAAGCAGCCTCAAATCATTTTGCATGCCCTGTGTTCTAAACTGTTACATAAACTGTCCACACTGTTAGTAGAAGTGATATGTGTTTACCTTGATCTTCACAAATTATAAAGTTTGTGTCTATATGTGTATTTTAATAATAAAAATAGTAGTATCTTAATATGATTCTATTTAGTTCAGATCGTGTAATGGATAAATCAGAAGATGAGATTGGAAGTCAGATTTTTGCCTTCTGAGGATCTTACCATACACACTTAGGAATTTCTTCACACAACACCCTAAGGGGCTTAGTATCAGAGCAGCATGTTCATACTATACTGCAGGTGTTCATTCTATAGAGCAATTTAAGAGGCCGGGAAAATGATAGTTTGAGACGGTGCCCACTGCACATGTGTGCTCTGTTGTCTCAACTTCTCCCACTTAGCAGTGCAGCTTCGCTCATCAAAAAGCTACACTTTTATCTCTTTTTTAAGGTTTTATTTATTTATTTTTGCATAGAAGAAATGGGGTGTAGGCTACAGGTGTGGGGGTGGGAGGTGAGCAGATTTACCAGAGACAGAGTGGGGAGCAGAACAGGCGATTGACTGAAATACACTGCTGAAGGGAGCAGCAGGGAAACAGGAGAGGTCTGCTGCACCATTTGCGAAACTCCCTGGCCAGGATCGAACTCAGGCTGTAGAGGTGATAGCGCTGAGACTTAACCCCTAGGCCACCAGGGAGGGCCTACGCTTTAATCTGAATGTGGGTGAAATTCACCCCTGGATGTGGGTGGAAATTTTTTGGGTGCCTCATATTTTTTAATTCTCATTTTGGGAGTGATATGAATCTCAATGGAGCTCTTGCCTTGGCTTCTGTATTCTTTCCTCCCTCACTTGCTTCTAGACAGATAGATACCACAATCAGCCCTATTGCATGGACTGTTGGATTGTTAAAATAATCTTTTCTCTTTTGCCAGGTGCTGGGCCCACAATAAACTATCAGTCATGGGCCTTGACCCCCCAAAAACTCAAACCAGCAGGAGAAAAGTTAGGCAGTTATCTAATTAACAACTATTTATTGATATTCTTCTACATATTAACCACATACCAGAGAGACAAGAAAATATTTACAATTGTTTGATGTATTGAAATTACTCTGTCTCATTAGATATAAATTTAATGACTGCTTTTAAGGGATCCCCCTCTCAGAACCCATCTATCAAAAATGTTTTAAACATATTTTTTTTATTTCTTTTAGAGCTTAGAAACATTCATCTTCCTCCCCAGGGGAAGTATTAGGTAAAGCTGGTATTTTTCTCTCTCTGGATTTATTTGCCTTGAAGTCTGGTGAGATATTGACTCTGGAATTTTTAAGATCTCTATTTTGAAAGTTTGTTGACACTAAATTTGATGGTCTACTTACTAGTGTCAGGAATTGTGATAGGTATAACTCTGTATTTTAAACTGAGTTAATCAAGAAACTGATTAGGGCAATTTAAACAAGTATCAAGAAGGTAGGGGGTCATGATATGAAGTTGAACTTGGGGAAATTTCACTACCTAAACATTCAAGCCACCTGCCTTCAGAAAGCTATTCAAAAAAACATCACCATTCATCCACAGTGCCGGGTAATGGAGGGTGGGTGGGTGGGGGCGGGGGATAAAAGTCTCTACTGCATAGAACTGTGCGTCTCAGTCAATGTATATTGAGCAGAAAGATGGAAAGAATATTATATTAAAGGGAATATGGAATTCTCCAGTCAACTTTAAAATGTAGACTTTTAAGCCTGTTGCTGCTTATCTATTGCATTGCAAATCCCCAGTATTTCTCCTAATGGCCTCTGGAAATGTTTTATAATGAGAAGCAGATTTTGGTAATCCACATAGTGATCAAATTACTTTTGTCAGTGTCTTTCATTTAGCAATCATTAAATATACAAAGCCTAATTTGATAGGTAAAAAATGTTCATTGCTAAGCCTCCCTGATTGTCAACTGTCAGCCACTGATATAGAATGACTCATTGTGGGAACACAATTAGAATCTTCAAACACTAATGGAGGAGTGCATGAATGGAATTCAAGGGGCTTTCAGATCCATTAAATATACTAAAGCTTAAATATAATGTGCCTACACTCAATGCTTTTCTATACAATAACTGAAATAACTGAAAATTGGAAAATCCTGACCAATGGCCCAGAAAGTATTATTTCCTGCATTGAGAATTTTTCTCTCTTCTTCACTCACTGCCTTTCAAAAGGCTGATATAAATTAATCTGTTTCCAGCCATTTCCTGGCTTTTTGTACAGGGAAAAAAATGTACTAACAGAACCAAGCCAGTAATGAAATTTAGTCTGCTAGAAATGGGAAACAATAGGAAAAAACCTACAATATATGAGCCCCTTTACCTACATCAACCTCGGTACTAAGGATCTTGTGTCTTGAATTTCTTCTGAAACCACAAAGATGGAAAAATAATAGTCATCACTATCCCTCACATTCCAAAGAGAGGTTATAGATTCTTCATGGCTGACTTAATGAAAGATTAGCAGAGCCAGCCCTGTGACTTTCAATCTTCATTAATAAGCTGTAGCCCCCTAAAGAGAAAAGTAGACATTTAAAAGTAATCCAATAAGTAGAATCAACAAAGTAATGAATTATCAGCCTTAAGGTATTACATCCTTCTCCCTACTCTTTGGGAGAAAAGAGAATAAAATATATTAAATTCTCTAGGTTATCTAATTAGAAATGTTTTAGTGATAGAAGTTTTAGAGGCAGTCTTTGCAATGGTAGGTTAATGAATTAGAAACTAAGGTTCCTTTTGCATTAGTGTTTTTGTGTCCTTCGGGTAGATCCTAGGAGTGGAATTGCTGGATTGTATGGAAATCTGAAGTCCTCCGTTTGTTGCAGCACTATCACAATAGTCAAGATACAGAAACAACACAAATGCCCCAAAATAAATAAATGGATCAAAAAGTTGCACTATGTTTACACAATGGAATATTACTTAGATCATAAAGATAAACTCATGCCATTTGTGGTAATGTGGATGGAACTGGAAGAGATTACGTTAGGCAAAATTAATTAGAAGGAAAAAGATAAATACCAGATGGTTTCACTCATATGTGGAATATAGAGAAACCAAACAAACAAAAGGTTAAGGAAAAGTCAAAATTAGCAAACTGACCATATGACTGAGGCACACAGCAAGGTGGGGAGGGGGACAAAACAAGGAAGGGAAGAACGCAAGAGAGGGCCTCCCTGGTGGCCCAGCGGTTAAGCGCTGTGCTGTGGAGCTGTCAGCAGCAGCGACACATGGCGGGGGAGAGTCTCACATGGCGCGGCAGACCTCTCCTGCCTCGCCCGCTGCTCCCCTCAACAGTGTATTTCCATCGATCTTCCTGTTCTGCTCCTCACTCTGTCTCTGGTGAACCCTCTCACCGCCCCACGTCTCTAGACTGTACCCCAGCTTGTATGCATAAATAAATAAATCGTTAAAAAAAAAGAACACAAGAGAATATGATGATGGGTCATGGGTCATATGGTGGTAGGAGAACTATAGGGACTACAATCATGTAAGAAAAAAATAATAAGAAAATAAACTAAATGTCTTTTCAATTAAAAAGAGATAATTTAACTTTCGTAGTAGTATATTTTTACAATGCACACTATCCAGTTTAAGCCTGAATAACCAATATCCCAAATATCTTTGCACAAAAATCAGTCAACGGCTTGAGATGAGTACCCTCGTCAAAGTTAACTTCAATATGGTGCCCCTAACCAATCTATCCTTACCAAAACTGAAATATAATAGTTTTTAAGATTTTTTTTAATGGAATACAAATTTAGTTTTAATATGTCTGTTTTTCATTACTCTGTTCCATTCTTACATATTAGCATATTTGTTACAATAGAAAAAGTATTTTCATGGAAAATCAAGAAAGCAGTATTTCCAATTTAAAGGGAGATAGCTCTACTATATTCCTTTCTGATGTAAAGCTTTCTGATGAAATTAGTGTATGCATTGTATGTGTGTGATAAAGTATGAGGCTATAGTTCCTATCATAGAAATTCAATTTGCAATAGAGTAAATTATTCAGAATAAAATTAAAACTTTGTCAAAATTTTCAGGATATAGTAAACCACTTTATAAGGTGGTAGTCTTGTAAAGGACACACTTTGTTGCTTTAATGGTAACATTTCTCATCAACTCATCCAACAGAGAAATATGACAGGATTCACGCTTAGAACTTCCCAGTAGATGATGACATGATAGCTGACTTCCACCTTCAATTACCTGCCAGGCTGGGTACCACGTGTCCATCTATGTACAAAAATGTGTAGATCCCTGGTTGCTGAATATCTTGCTGTTGTCTTATCACCCCCGTAGTGCTTTAAATCTATTTCATAGGAATGACGCAGCCTATATTAATGTGTTGGCTATTATTACCAAATGTTCTACCCTGGAAGAGTTTTTACTAATTAAATATTTAATATAATTTTCCCCCAAATGAACAAATAATGAATAGAAAAATGGATAGTGTACCTTAGAATTATGTCACTCATAGAGGAACTTGAGAGCAATTACTTTAAATTCCTTTTTTTCCCCTTATTACTTTTGACATTACCAACAGCTCTGTCATCTTTGAAAACAATTTATTACAAAGGTACTCTGTGTGGGTTTTCGTCTTCCTACTTACAGTGTTCTTTTCCCTGCCTTTCTTTGATTCAGACTTTGTAATGCTTGGTCAGATTCACAGGCCTAGGTAGGTCAAAGCTGACAAGTTCTTCTTGATTTCTTTCTTGCATATAAATAGGAGAATCTAGGAATAGATTTGGGCATTATTTCCTGGATATGTGATACTGAAATATCATTTTCGAATATTGATCTTTTATCCATTGCAGAAAATTAAGAAGTCAGAAAGCAAACAGAATGTGAAGATAATAGGTGGAGGGCAGCAGTCTTCAGATGCAAGTTTACTGGGTTTAAACCCTGGATCACTGGCTGTGCAAGTGACTTTCAGTCTCCTTAACCATCAATTGTGCATAATACCAGCCTTGGTTGTTTGGGAGGTAAATTAATGTACTAATGGAAATTTCCTGGGACAGAATCTTGTACAGCATGGATACACAGAATTGTGGTGATGGTGGTAGTATTGATCACAATAATAGTAGTAGGAGAAAAAGGTCTATCGGGAATAGGATAAAATATATAAAATATTTGGGCCTTCCTTGCAGTCAGAGGTTATATCTCTCATGACAATTGACAGAACTCTTCCCTGTAGCCCTAATGCTTATGCAGCAAACTGTGACCTTCTGTATTCCCCATCACTTCTGGTACCAGATTTGCAAGTCCACAGAGTTCATAATCAGAGGCCCTACAGAGTGGAAATGTAAGTGAATATATATATATATATATATTTGTTTATTTATTTTGCTTACAAGAACTTATAGCCTAGAGGTGCGGGGGTGAGAGAGGAGCCACTAGATCTGTCTCCTTTTTATTCCGTTGACTTTGAATACATGTTCTCATTAGGTATTCATGTGAATAGGGTGCCTTACATGAAATAATGCACAATGCATCTCACCTATCTGATTTGGATGTGCATTCTCGTTCATATGATCTTTATTTTTTTTTAAAGATTTTATTTATTTATAAATACAAGCTGGGGTACAGACCAGAGGCGTGGGGCAGTGAGAGGGTTCACCAGGGACAGAATGGGGAGCAGAACAGGCAGATCAGAAATACACTGCTGAGGGGAGCAGCGGGCGAGGCAGGAGAGGTCTGCCGCGCCATGTGGGATTCTCCCGGCCTGGGCATCGAACTCGCATAGTGCACTGCCCGACAGCTCCACAGCGCAATGCTCAACCGCTGCACCACCAGGGAGGCCCACTCCTTCATATGATCTTTAACCCAACCTAAATTCTGAGAAAAAGATGAGTTGATCAAGATGTGGTATATATACATAATGGAATACTACTCAACAATCAAAAAGATAAGCTCATGCAACAACATGAGCTGGAGGGTTTATACTAAGTGAAATAAACAAGGAGAAAGAGAAACATTGAATGGTGTCACTTATATGTGGAATACAGAAAACACAAAGAGTCAAAGACAAACATTGAAAGCAACCTCTGAGGGGCCTCCCTGGTGGCGCAACAGGTTAAACGCAACACTGTGAAGCTGTCCAGAGCCACTGCAGCACGAGTTCAATCCCCAGCCAGGTAGCTTCCCACATGGTGCAGCAGACGTCTCCTGCCTCGCCTGCTGCTCCCCTCAGCAGTGTATTTCAGTCGATCCTCCTGTTCTGCTCCCCACTCTGTCTCCGGTGAATCCTCTCACCATTCCATACCTCTGGCCTACATAAATATGTATGCATAAATAAATAATTCTTGTATGAATAAATAATTAAAAAAAAAAAACAACCCCTGAAAACTGACCATTTATCTTTGGCTTTCAAAACTGGGGTGGAAGTGGAATGGTGGGGAGAACACAATGAATCATGGTGGAAGACTACGGCAGCTTGGTGGTGAGCATGCCATGCGACTACACTGATGGGAGAGAAGTTCTTATATTGTCGAAATGATATAAAATAATGGTACTTCAATAACAATTGAAATAGGTAATAAAACAAAAAGCAAGAAAAACAAATGACTGTTAATCTGCAAATAATTGCATTGGCAGTTGGGTCAGAAAAGCCAAGAGTAAGACTCAAACAATGCCAAATTCTTATGCTTTATTAAATTCTTTTTAAAATGAATGAAGAAAAAAAAAGGGCCAAAATACCCAACTGGGCATATTGGTATTTACGGTTTTATACACACACATTTCTAAAGAGAGAGTTTAAAACATTTGATTTCAAATCTATACTAAGTCTTTTTTTTAACATTATTTATGCATGCAAGAGCTGGGGTGTAAGCCAGAGGTGTGGGGTGGTGAGAGGGTTCACCAGAGACAGAGTGGGGAGCAAAACAGGCGGATCTACTGAAATACACTGCTGAGAGGAGTAGCGAGGCGAGACAGGAGAGGTCTGCTGCACCATGTGGGAAGCTCCTTGGCCGGGAATCGAACTTGTGCTACAGTGGCTGCAGATAGGTTCATAATGCTGAGACTTAACCCCTTGCACCACCAGGGAGACTCAACTATGCTAAGTCTTTTAAAGGTGACACTGGTCAACTAGTGCTACTAAAAGCATTCACCAGAATCCTTAAAGGTTTTTTTTGTGTGTGTGTGTCTGTGATAAAGGACTGGCAATATTTAAGGGATAGCATATCGATTTGCACAAACCCCATTGCTAAGAATTGTCTTGAATTCCATATTTATCCAGCGATGAATGAGTTTTTAATGAAGGTCACAGAAGCTATTCATCTTGCCTCAATTTTTTCTCTCAAAGAAATATTTCCATTCAATTATCTACTCATTCATCATTTAAATAAATATTTTCGGCATCTATATGTGCCAAGTGTCATCAAGTTGCTGCTAATTCAGAAAGGAATAAGAAACACAGTGCTGATGAACTTCTAGCTCTTATATTCCAGTAAGACTTACCAAACAGCAACCCTAAATCAATCAATAAATACAACAATCCAGAGAGTGGCAGGTACTATGAAAGACAGAAAGATGGTGAGTCAGTGGTGCTGAAGAATGAGGGGAGATCATATTGAGCAGAGTGGTCAGGAAAGGTGTCTCTTAAAGATATTTCATGACAATTCTGAATGGTCTGAAAAATCAGACCAACTGAGAGAAGAATCTGCTTTCAAAGTAGTGGGGATAGTCTCTAAGTGGCCCTGAAATTGAACTGTCGCCACATATTATTCATGAGTTTGAGACAAATGCTAAATGTTGATTTGCATAAGTTCATAGACATGCTCCACCATTTGCTTTTTTCTTTGTATATGTTGACCACAAACCCACTTATACCCCCACCCAGCACACAGATACACAAATATGCACCTAAAAAGTAGAGTTTGGAGTTACCTCCTAAAACACTGAAGTGGCTAAAAATGCAGATTTCATAGGATTTCAAAGAAAAGTGACCCTCTACATATACTTCTTTCAGTTTTTTTCCCCCTACATGAGACAATGGCTACACAGAAACCAATGCACCCATTCCTGAGGACAGAATTGCTCAACGTATGATAGTTGAAACAACTGGAGATAATTTTATTGCGAAGAGGATAAGTATAAAGAGATATGAGCTTTATACATCTAGAAATACAGTAACACTAATTCAAAGGGATGCATGCATGCATAGCTTTGTTTGGGTATTATTTACAACAGCCAAGTGTTGGTAGCAACCTAAATGCCATTGACAGATGGTTGCATAAAGAAAATGTGATATATATTCACGATGGAAAACAACTCAGCTATTAAAAAAAGAAAGTAAAGATGAATGGGCCTCCCTGGTGGCGCAGCGGTTGGGCGCTGCGCTGTGGAGCTGTCGGCAGCGGGTGGTGCGAGTTCGACACCCAGCCAAGGAGAATCCCACATGGTGTGGCAGACCTTTCCTGCCCTGCCTGCTGCTCCCCTCAGCAGTGTATCTCTGATCCGCCTGTTCTGCTACCCACTCTGTCTCTGGTGAACCCTCTTGCCGCCCCACACCTCTGGCCTGTACCCCAGCTTGTATGTATAAATAAAAAATAAATCTTTAAAAAAAAAATAAAAAAATAAAAAAAGAAAGTAAAGATGAAATTCCGCCATCTCCAACAACACAGGTAGACCTAGAAAGAATTACACTTAGTGAAATAAGTCAAATGGAGAAAGACAAATGCCTTATGATTTTACTCATATGCGGTATATAGAGGAACTAAAGAAATGGATAAACTAAAAATGCTTAAAAGAAATAAATGTTTAGATGATAAAACCAATTAGTAGTTACTGAGAAAGCAGGGGAACAGGAGAGGATAAATCAGAGAGGGAAAGTGTTCTTTGTCTAGTGAAAGGTGTAACTGGACTTTGGGGAACTTACTGAAGTATAGGTACATGTTAATTGTAAATGATGCACACCTGAGACTTACATGTTATAACGTTACTTCACTAAACAAGAAAAAGAAAATGTTTTTGAGCAAGTACTGAAAAAAAAATTACTAATGACTAATGAGATATTCAGTCATGTCTATGTAATGAAGTCCCCACAAAAACAGAAGGTGTGGCTTCAGAGAGCTTCCGGGAGGTGGGGACTCAGTAGTTTTCTAGTGTCATCCTGCAGGACTCCAAGCTCCACTTTGTTAGTATGGTTTATCCTGTGTAACTCTTCAGTTGGCTGGTGGTTTGTATCTTTTAATATTCTTTGTGCTAAGTCAGTGATCTAGTGAGTAGAAATGAAAAGAAAGCAAAGGCAAGGGGGGAAAAAAGGAAAAGAAAAAAATATATAGGAGCCTTGCTTTTGCTGGCCCAGGACAGAGACCTCCCACACCTTTGCAAACAATTCCTTTATTAAACTCTCTTTAAAATTTGTAATAGAGGGGCCTCCCTGGTGGCACAGCGGTTAAGCGCTGCGCTGTGGAGCTGTCTCCAGCGGTGATGCGAGTTCGATGGCCGGCCGGGAGATACCCACATGGCGCGGCAGACCTCTCCTGCCTCGCCCGCTGCTCCCCTCAGCAGTGTGTTTCCGTTGCTCTGCTTGTTCTGCTCCCTGCTCTGTCTCAGGTGAAACCTCTCATCACCCCACGCCTCTGGCCTGTACCCCAGCTTGTATGCATAAATAAATAAATCTTTAAAAAATTTTATAATAGAGAGAGATAGGAATAGAGAGACATGAGTTCTATTCCTGCTCTATATCTAACACACCACCTTTTTGGAGGACAGTGATACTGAGTAGTCTGACACATCGGAAGCTAGTATAATGGCAAGTCCAAAAAGAAATTATTATAACTGAGTATTTGAAATGATTCTATTAATTATAATCCTGTATTTCTCATTTGATGCTTACTGCAAAGTTCAAGAGCCAGACTCATTATTGTAATTTTAATGATGAGGAAACCAAGACTCCAGAAGGGAAATAACCTCATTTCCTTTCAACAACTATTTGTGTTTTGGCTGCCATATGCCAAGAGTTGCTGTTAATGCTCAGGATACATTAACAAATAACTAAACTTTCTTTTGTGTATGTGTTGCTGGTAGTCTTGCAGACAAAAGAGGAACGCACAAATAACGCTGAGATAATAAGATACTGTTCTGGAGTTCTGGACTCCATGAGGGGATGACGCGATGAGGGGCTGACTCACAAGGCAGTGCGTCAGGAAGGTCAGACGCTTGCACAGCACTGCTGAATAGCTCAGCAAAGGGAACGTAAATGAGGCGGAAGGAATGCAGGGGAAGAGAACCTGGTGCCGACCTACTGAGTCCTGACCAGACCCCGGATGCTGTGCTCATTAGCTCCTCCAATCAACCCAGTAGGCAGGGTTTCATATCCCCATTTTATTGATTAGAACATGGAACCTGAGGAAAGCTAACAAATTTGCTCAAGGTAATGAAGTTAGTGAGGAGATTTTGGATTTTTTTTTGGACTCTATGTTCTGCTTCCTGGAAGTGCTGCACAACACTGTGGTATCTCATGGGTCAGGGGTCCAGAGAGAGCATCACAGGGAAAGAAGGGGTTCAATGGGGACTAAGTCAGCACCAAGCAAATGCCAGCTGTGAGCTCCTGGGACTTTGACTGATTAATGTGCTGGTATCTGTCCTCCAGTACACAGCCATTTTTCTTAAAAAGAACAAAGTAGAAGAAGAAAAGAAGACATGACCCAGGAGGACA
This sequence comes from Scalopus aquaticus, assembly GCA_004024925.1. Lineage (NCBI taxonomy): Eukaryota > Metazoa > Chordata > Mammalia > Eulipotyphla > Talpidae > Scalopus > Scalopus aquaticus. The sequence goes on from PVIJ01000821.1 coordinate 199,118, forward strand.
TAATGACTTTTGCTAAAATTTTATTTTTTCCTCCAGTTGGAATCTTATTTACTTATTTATTTATTTATTTATTTATTTATTAGAGAAAGAAAAAACATTTATTAGAGAGAAAAGGAACAGAAATAAAGTTGGGCTCTTAGGCCAGTGGAACCAGGCCAGGGAGGGGCCAGGAAACCCATAATCATATTTTATTTTATTTTTTAAATATTTATTTATTTATGCATACAGGCTGGGGTACAGACCAGAGGTGTGGGGTGGGGAGAGGGTTCACCAGAGACAGAGTGGGGAGCAGCACAGGCAGATTGATGCAAATACACTGCTGAGAGGTCTGCTGCGCCATGTGGGAATCTCCCCGGCTGGGCGTTGAACTCGCGTCGCCACTGCCGACAGCTCAACAGCACAGCGCTTAACCGCTGCGCCACCAGGGAGGCCCCAGAATCATATTTTAATAGAAAAATATGTCCAGCATCATGCTTCAGTCTCAATCATTTCCCTATGCTACCAACATTGGGGTGAAATAAACAAGTAGCTTTCTTAAAAGACTAGTTTTACCTGAAAGTGGTGTCTAGTTTAGTCACAAAATAAATAAGCCTTGTGGTTTTGTTATCATGCAGATTGAGGGGGTATCCCAGGACCCCCAAATTTCACACCCTAAAGGGGTTCAGCAATCTGCCACATAAAGACAAGGCATACTTAGTGTGAAAGAGCTTTAATAGATTAGTGCGCATAGAGAGAGAAGAGAAGAAAAAGATAATAATTTCCCAATAAACGTCCAAAGTTTCCCCTCGTGGACAAACAGCGTTGGCCCAAAGCAGGACCACTGAGGCCCAAAAGCTGCCACAAGTCTAGGGCACCTTCTGGTGGGGACAATAGGGAAGGGACAGAAGGGGCCAAGGGAATCTAGGATGAAGGGAGCAAGATCAGTTTACAAATTAAGGTAACAGCTGCCATTGTCACTCGCCCCACGGGTCTCTCACTCTCCAGTGCCTCTACATGTCTCAACTCCACGTGTCTCCTTCCATTCTTTCAAGTCCCTGGGGCAAGTCCAAAGCCAAGAAGCAAGTGAACCCTCCTTCACAAGTCTGTTCCATGTGTCTCTTCCAATTCTCGTCTGTCTCCTCTCCAAGTCTTTTCCAGCTTCCCCTCCCTGCTCAGCTCCACTCTTCATGAGCTGGGTCAGGGAACACAGAACCTCCCCTTTTTATGGAGATTAAACATTCTGTTCCTCTATTGTACAACACAGGTGAAATAACCAAAATGTACCATTTTCTGTATTGCATATAGCTCCACGGAAATAGTACATATCGTCATTTATGTCAACAAGACTATTTCTCTGTGGCAGGTTATTTTGAGGGCTAAAGCCAGTTACTGAAATCTGAATATCTGCATTTAAACAGAGATTTCACCAATCATAATCTACATGAATTTGCAAAATGCAAATTAGTTGGTCCTCAGAGTATAGGAGTCAAAATGAAATTCAAATCCACACAGATTTGAGTGGTCTTCCAGATCTACTATTTTACAGCTGTGTATATCTGGGCAAAGTGTGTCTCTTTTCTGTGTTTTGATACTCTCATCCATAAAACAAAGGGATTCTGGGTACTCATCATATAGTCTGTTGAATGAAATGCATATCAAATATTAGGGAAATTTTGAGACACATAATCGCAATTCAATAAATATCTACTAGGACAATATATAGATGAATTATGTTTTTTGTAAGAGGGCTAGAGAGGCTTCCCGGTCAATGCACAGGTGCAATTACAGGGATAAAATAAATTCAAACCATACCCTTTAGAGAGAAAACACAGCCAATTTGAATCATTTCAAAATTAACATAAAACCAACATAACAAATATTTAGGAAGGATGGAAGGAAGGGAGGAAGGGGAAGGGAAATGAGGAGGAGGATGGGGAAAAAGACAAGGGCAGAGAAAAGAAAGGAAAGGAAAATAAATAAAAAGTGAAAAACAAGTTCTGGGGAGAAATTTTATTATTTTTAAAAAGATTTATTTATGTATACAAAAGCTGAGGTGTAGGCCAGAGGTGGGAGGGGGTGAGAGGATTCACCAGAGACAGAGTGGGGAGTAGAACAGGCGGATTGACTGAAATACACTGCTGAGGGGAGCAGCGGGCGAGGCACGAAAGGTCTTTTGTGCCATGTGGGAAGCTCCCTGGCCAGGGATCTGGGCTCTAACTGGTGCTGCAGTGACTGGCAATAGCTTTGTCCTAGTGCTGAGACTTAACCCCTTGTGCCACCAGGGAGGCCCCTGGGAAGAAATTTTATTACTACTTTAAAAAGTCTGGGAATATGGATATAGATGATTTTGACTATAATAAAAATAATCTTTAAAAATATTCACATAAAGCATGTCCAGGTGTTTTCAATACAGAATGCTTAAGATATAAGTAATTGTGTTCAATATAGGAAAGATGAAAGAATGTCCAAAAAAAGCTTTCTCCTGAAATTGTATGTCTCCCTTGGAATTTCACCATTTCCTCCCTTTTGAGGACATTCTGGTTTTGGATTTAATGTTTCTGATAGTTCCATTACTCATTATAGGCAGGAAACCTAACTTGAGTGCTATCATACTGGACAACTGAAAGTTGAAATTAATTTTCTTTCCTATTGTTGATTCCAATGTAGTTAAGGGAACTGTCTAAGTTATGTCTAAGCTAATGAAGTATGTTATGTCTATTGATGCCACTGGTATTGATTTGGACATATTTATATTTAGCTAATATATTGGACTAATCAGAAGTCCTATGGAACTTAATAATTACAAGGTCAACAAAAGGTTACACAATTTGACTGAACGGTGCAATCTATTGTTGACAGGTCTGGTACATAGAGAAGTCAGAGAATGTTACCAAAAAGAAGATATTCTTAGAGATATTAACTGAATTACAGAATCTACCTTGGATCTTATTTAAAAAAAAAATTGCTTATGCTCATAGGGTTGAAATGGGTGAAAATATTGATTAAAAGTTGTATGCTGAGCTTGTAAATATGCTATGAAGATAGAGAAGCAACCACTCCCTGCAGGTTAACAAGACCAATGTCAATTTATATGAGGAGCAAGGGAAATCTACATTCTCTGAAGAAGGTTTACTTTCTCATTGGATATTAGCTCCATGTTCTACCTCATCACACCTGTTTTGAATAAGGTAGATGCATGAGAAATAAAAAAAAAAGACTCTGAAGGCTATTGGTCTTTTGTATATTTTTTGGGGGGAGGGAAATGTCTATTCAAGTCATTTGCTACCTTTTATCAGACTACTTGTCTTTTAGTTATTGAACTGCATGAGCTCTTTATATATTGTGGATTTAACCCTTTATCATATATTTGGTTTGCAAATATTTGTTCCCATTTCATAGGCTGCTATTTCACTTTGCTGATTGTTCCCTTCTTGCAGAAACTTTTCAGTCTCATGTAGCAGTGCCACTTTTTTTTTAATTTTTCTATTTTATTGTTTATGCTTTAGGGGTCATTTAAAAAAGAATAACTACCAAGACCCATGTAAAGGAGCTGTATTTATTATTTTTCTCGGAGTTTCATAGCTTCAAAATTAACATTAAGTCTTTAATCCATTTTTGAATATTTTTGTAAGTGGTGTAAACTAGGGGTCCAGTTTCATTCTTTTACATATGAATATCCAATTATCCCTGTACCATTCATTAAAAGGGTAATCTCTTCTCCATTAGGTATTTTTGGCACCATTGCCAAATATTAGTAACCTTCATAGTTGGGTCTATTTCTAAGTTCTTGATTTTTTCCATTGTTCTGTTATCATGTTAGCACACATTGGATTTATGACGATAGCTTTATAGTATAGCTTGCAATTAGGAAGTGTGATATCTCCTTTCTCAGAATTTATTGGTGACTTGAGATCTTTGGTTGGTCAAAATAAATTTTGAGAGTGTTTTTACCATTCCTTAAAAGATACTATTGCAATCTTCATAACAATGAGATTGAATCTATAGAAAGTTTTTGTTCATATTTGCAAGTTTAAAGTTACTAAGTAACACTTTTATAACATGCAGGAAAAAAGTCAAGGATAAAAACTTGCAAATGCAGCTTATTATTATCAGTGATCTCTAAATGATGATGATACACAACACAATTGTGTAATTGTATAATGCACGGTGACAAAATAATTTGATAATATTGTGCTATTTCATAATCATTTTATAGAGTTTATTCTCTTTATTTTAAACATATAGTCTTCTATCAACAATGTTTTGTTCAATTTTACAAATATGTATACTGAGAGAAAGACAGGTCTACAAGTCTATTCCCACTTCAAAAAAAAAAAAAAACTTTGTTACTCTTTCCATTAATGAGTCTGAAGATTGTTTTCTAAGTCACAGAACCTTAAAGGATAAATTATTGATCCTTTTATAATATAAATATTTTAAATTAAAGGTGGCGGTATATTTTGCACCAAATATAAGCCTAATTCTGTATTAAACAGCATAAACAGCATAGATTATAAGAAGGTTTCTCAATCTCAGCACTATTATCATTTGGAGCCAGATAATTCTTTATTGAGGGGTGAGGTGTCCTGCTCACTGTAAGGTGTGTGGAAGCATCACTGGACTCTAACCCCCCAAAGGTGTCAGTACCAACTATCCCCATGGTAACAATAAAAAATTACCAGGTTTCCAGGTGTTCCTGATGATGCTCACACAGGACACATTTTGAAAATAACTGTACTGTGGGATAAATACATTAAGAAGATGTTACCTGGACAAAATATTTCAATGTCTACATAGAGTTACATCTTAGATGGCTAGATGAGGTATATGTATATGTATGTGCTAGCTTACTATCTCTCTCTCTCTCTCTCTCTCTCTGTATGTATCTCTCGATCTATCATCTATCTATAATGTATCAATCATCTATCTAAATGAATACACACATAATATACACAAATGAATATATATATTCATTTATGTAATATATATTCATTTATATAATTCACTGATGCTTACACAAATTACTCCAGATATAAAATGTAGTTCATTGTTGAAAAATTATTAGCATGAGCATTGCATGTAGGTCGCATCCAGTTTTCACTCTGAGAAAACTAGCAAGAACTCAAAACATTATAGGAATTCAATAAAGGTTGACTCAGAAAATTGATTATCTAAAGTTTCAAAGGCATGTTCTTTCCACTGTGATTTAAATTGTAGTTCGCTTTCTGCATTGCTTCTGTGGGAGTGTTTTCATTAACTACACCCTTGAATTGTTTGTGTTCCTTTTTATATGGTAAGTATGTTGAATCCTAGCTCAGTCTGTCATTGTGTCTAACTCTTCTAAGATCAAGGAACTTGCACCTCAAATTCAGCCCCAAGCTGACCTTTGCTGGAAATTGAATGAAATTATGCCTCAAAATCTGCTGGTATCTTCATAAACTCGACTTTTTGTCTTCCTCAACTTCTCCTTTCTTTGATACTTAATGTTTTATAGACTGATGTCTGTCTGTTGCCTTAAATCCACCAGAGAAGTGTTGAAACAGTTTCTCCATTGTTGGTCAGCTCAGGTGTCAAAAATGATCAAATTGATTTAACATGAAGTAATGATAAAAGATTCTGCCATCTCAGAGGATGTTTCCAACATAAGTCTCTCCTTGTTTGGTGTTTTCCTTCTTATAACTACAGAGACTTTCCTTTTCCTAAACCATCTGGGTCTCCAGCCATCAACTGACTCCCTAGTTTATGGAATTATTGTCTTATTTCTTAAAAGTCTATCCTGGGCATGTTCTGGGAGATCACCCCTCCTCCAGAGCCCACCACAATCCTAATAAAGCTAACTATGTTCAACCCCTGGTCTTTATCAAATTTAATCCTTTAGCAGGCATCTTTTTGGGTCTTCCCTCTGAATAAGCACAGTGGTCAAAGGTCCTGGATTTTTTTTTTTTAATTTTCTGGCTTCCCCTTTATTTTATTTCATTTTATTATTTATTGCATTTATTAATTTTTTGGTTCTCATAGATCTCTTTAAACTTTTATCAACCTTTGTTTCTAGATTGTGATCTGGGAGATTTTTTTTTTTAAATGGTGGCTCAATACCCTAACACTCTTCCATTCATCTTTATAGGCTTCAAGTTTAACCCTGATCATACTACCCTTTAAATTGCTATTTACGGTGTGTGATCTCATTTAAAAGATTGTGGACTAGTCTTGTCAATGGCTTTATATTTGCATCCCTACATCTGGCACTGAATACAGATACATGTTCAATCTACATCTGGCCATTTGGGGAAATGCAGCTATCAACTATGTTTTCCTAAAACCTTGGGTCTTTGTTTAAATGATTCAGGTATCTAGAATCATAAAAGGAGGAAAGGATTTTTAAATCAGAACCTACTCCTGAATACCATCATATCACAAAGTTAATTCTGTTTGTAAAACTGACCCTGGCTGCTTACACTTTATTGCATTATTCTGTTGTATTAGCGCGTACATGTGTCTTCATCTGGGAGAAAGCTTCCCATGGTTCTTAATAGGTAACTTTGAGCTGGATTGAACCCTTCCTTACACTTTGATGGTTCTTAATAGGTAACTTTGAGCTGGATTGAACCCTTCCTTACACTTTGATAGCAGTGGCCTGTGAGCGCATGCGTGGTAAGCATCCGCTTTCTTGTGCTAGATGAAAGAGGAGGAGGAGGTGAAAGGGGAGGGAAGTTCGGCACCAGGAGAGATTCTGAGGTGTCTGCACTGTAAAGCAAAGCCAGTACCTTTTTCTCATGTAAACTCAGGCTCAGAGTTAATGAGATAATTTTCCCCTGAGCATTTACTGACTTTTAGAGACCATGAAAACATTGCTTTTTAGACAGTGAATTATCAGACCAAGGATGACTGTCAGATTTATTACAAATATTGTTCTACACAAACATTAGGAATTGAAATGGAACATCACCTAGTCCTGGATTTCTGCCCATTTGAAAAAAATGATAATGAAGAGAATACTTAGTATTTATTGTAGTATACTTATCACCAAGGCTTACCAGGTAGTGAGCAATTGGGAATTCCATCCTAGAGCTCCTTCTGTAAATGATCGCTCTGGCTCTGGTGTATTACACTGGATCATCAAAATCTGTGGATGAAAAGGCAATAAAAAAAGGAATCAATTTAAGAAGGAGTGTGGCATAGATTAAAAAGCATTGGAATAAGAGTTTGTTTTGTTTTGTTTTTTTATTATTCACTTGTGAGTCACCTAACTGCTCTAAATCGGTGTCTTCACCTTCATCCTGGGACAGTCCTAACACAGATCCTATCAAATGTCCTTTCGGAATGAGAATATCTGTAGTCAAGCAAGGAAGAACGTATTTATTATTAGCACACAATTATTGATGACTTTCTTTTAAAATCATGAAGTAATTTCCTGAGAGTGGGTAGAAGATTTTGTCAATTTCTAAGGACCCTTGCCTGCAGTAGTCATACAGCAAAATAGGCAAGTGTTTAAGAATCCTCAGGATCCAGGAGCTGTCATAAGCTGTGTACAAAACGCAATTCAATCTCTGGGTCTAGATGAATATAAACCCCTCCTGAGCAGACTGCCAGGCAGAAGCTCTTTTGACACAGTTCTGTTTGGAACTGACAGCTAATTTGAAAGTGACTGTGTGAGCATCCCCACCCCAAATTTAATTACCACTGCATCTGTTGCCATGCAGCTTGTGAGAACAAACCGATGCTGCTGTGTTGTGGCGGTGTTGCCTCCCCTCATTTCTCCTCAGGCTGGGGCTTTGCAAGCCGTCTGGCCACCACACACAAGCTGTTAGATCCCCACCATGCTGTGGCTTGCGGCCAGAGCTGGTGGCTAGCTGAGACAGAAGCTGTGAGAGCATTGCTCTCACCGGCCCTGTCTCTCTCTGCGGGAGTGGGATGAGAAGGGGCTCAGAGAACATTCAGTGGCTGTGTCTACACTGGTAACTCACAGACTCTGTTCAGTTGTCAGAACAAGAGTACTTTTCCTGAATGGTTGTGCCAAATGCCAATTTAGTGCCTTGTTCTGTGAAAGGGTCTGAGTCTCTCTCTCTCTCTCTCTCTCTCTCTCTCTCTCTCTCTCTCTCTCTCTCTCTCTCTCCCCTGTCTCTCGTAGGCACTTCACTTCATTATTTCCTTCATAGACACAGATTGAACAAGTATTTAGGGTCTTTTAAACTACCTGTTTCAACCTTACTGGTGTTATTTTATTTTGTTTTTTTGGACATTATCAAACATTTGACTCGTGCACAATTTAACTACAGACCTAACAGGATTTATTAAGACTTTCTTATTCAACTCAAATCAGTACCAGATTCCAGGGCAAGGTTCAAAACTGTCACACCACGATTAGCCAGACATTATCAGAAGAAGTCATATTTAAAAGCTACTTCTAAGAATTTTAGATAATAAATCAGTGTATAATACCAGCAGAGGACATCAGGGAAAAAAAAAAGAATGAGGGAGAGACAGAGACACAGAGACAGAGGGCAGAGGGGAGAGGGGAGAAGAGGGAGAGGGGAGAGGAGGGGAGGATAAGAGAGGAGAGGAGAGATAAAGAGCCAACAATGTAAAGAGCTAGCAATGGTTTTTTCAGGACATGATGTGAAAGTCATTCTCAAGATAAATTTGATACATTTAGAAATGTCCCCAAGGAGTCATCCAGTGTAGGTTCTGCCCTGAACTTCCAAGAGAAGGGAAACAAAGGACCAAACACAGTGGTGGTCTTTTTCTCTGTATAATTTCTGTAATCCTCACAGCAAAACTCCAACATGGTATTGATTATCAACTCCAATTTATGCATTGGCACTGGAGCTAGAGAAGAAAACTGCGTGTGCGAGGTTACACACATTGCACATTCATAACTGGTATTTGAGCACAAGGTGGTCTTTCCTGTCTCACCGCCTTCCTGACATTTTAGATTCGCCGGAAAGTGGGGGTCCATATGCATTCATATTAACTGAATGTTCTGTAGTTCTTGAGCCCAAAATAGCTTTAATTCAAATTTTTATGTGTGAGAAGTGGAAAATGCTTAGATTGTCTTCTTCACTAGAAACATGGCAAAGCTAACTCAGAAAGGCTGGGGGTTCTGTTTCTGCAGAGTCACAGACTGTACCTGAAATCTTCACACACACATGCCCTGTGCTGCAAGTGAGGAAGAAGGGCAAGGTCAGACTTACATTGTTTTTGCTATTTAGAAAATAGGTTGCTGTTTCCATCATACTGAAAATGTTTATTTTTTTAAAGATTTATTTGTGCATACAAGAACTGGGGTGTAGGCCAGGGGTGTGGGGTGGTGAGAGGATTCACCAGAGACAGAACGGGGAGCAGAACAGGCAGATCTACTGAAGTACACTGCTGAGGGAGCAGTGAGTGAAACAAGAGAGGTCTGCTGTGCCATGTTGGAAGCTCCCTGGCTGAGGATCGAACTCGTGCTGCAGTGGCTGTGGATAGCTTCATAGTGCTGAGACTTAACCCCTTGAGCCACCGGGGCGGCCCTGTGTTTTTTTAATCTACTGCTTGTCGGAGCAAAGACATTTATGATTTAGATAATTGCTTACTTCCCACAATAGCTTGCATGCTCTATTTTTATTTACAGATGGGTGGACTCAAAATATTCCTGCATATTTCCCATGTTAGCAATTCTTTCTGCCAATATTTTATGTCATTTTTAAGAATTCACTAATTGGATTTCATTAGTCTGTCTACATACCAGGAAATGAAATTAATCATAGACGGTTTGTTTAAATAAAATTTCTTCAGTGTACTAAGATTTCTTGAGGATTTTTACATCTATGTATATTAGGGAAATTGTAGTTTTCTTTTCTTATGCCATTGTCTGCTTTTAATATCAGGGTATGTTAGATTCATAAAATGTATTTGGAAGTATTCCCTCTTTCTAAAATCTTGGGACAAATTTCAGAAGGAGAGGTATTACTTCATCTTTGGAGGTTTGGTAGAATTCACTAGTGAAACCATTTGATGCTGGACTTTTGCACTGGAAGACTTTTGATTATTGTTTCAATTTCCTTGCTTGTAATTGGCCTGTTCTGGTTTCCTATTTCTTCATGATTTAGCCTCAAATGGTTACATATTTCTCAGAATTGTGTCCATCTTTTCTAGGTTATATAACTTACTAGCATACAAATGTTCATAGTGATCTCTTATGATTCTCTGAATTTCTGAGCTGTTTTTGAAATAAAATTAGATCTACAAATTTGATTTTGCTCTCATTTTTATCGAAGAAAGTAATACTACTCTTTATCCATTTGCTTCTCTAAATGTTTGATTTATCTGCATGTTTTTATAGTCATTTCTTTCCCCATTAAGAATATTTGAAATCATTACTTCTTTCAGATTTTTCCAGCAGCAGGCGCCCCAGAAAAATATTGGCAAAATGCAATGAAGACATAATCTAAATTTTTGATTTTGCTTTATTATTTGCTTTTTTTTTTTTTTTTTAGTAATTAACATACCTAAGGCTATTGGGAAACTAGCATCACTTAGTAGATATAGAAATTTGGACTCAGATGGAATTGAGTTCTAACTCTTATCCTCCACTTAATTAGTATGAAGTTTTGGATGATTATTTTATCTCCCTAACCACACTTCGGCACAAGTTGAACGGGCATGCTGCTCCTGTTTCAATGTTTGTTATACGAATTACCTGAACTAACTCAAAGGAAATGATAAGTAAAATAGATTAAATAATCACTAAATGTTTCTTTACACAGTGGTGCAATTTTCTCTGGTCCCATGGCTTTGAGGAATTGGTAAGAAAGATTCGTGTTTGTTGGATTAATGCACCAATATTGGTTCAATGATCTTGATGATTATGCTAGCAGGGTATAAATTACTCTGTCGAGTTATTATGATTTAAATATTTTTTTCTTATAAAGACAAGTGTTGTCATCTGCTACCACTTTATTGCTAAATTGTGATATGTATATGTTGCTTTCTAATTTATTTGCTTATTGTGTCAAACATGAGCCTATCCATACAAAACTAATGTCAGCAGGAAATCTAGACTGAACTAAAACATAGAGGAGACAGCAAGTTAGAATTCCTAACTTCTACTTGTAGATATGTCATTGAGTGGATATTAAAAGGAGACAAAGTCTTTAACTCAACTAAATGAGAGCCTGTTTTTCAGAAAAGGTATCCTCTACACCAAATTCATTTTTAAGCTGATGACGATAATCTTATAATTTCAGTAGTTTATATATATTTTCAGTTTAACTTTATTGAATTAAATTGCATTTAAACTGTATTCTGGGGGCCTCCCTGGTGGCGCAGAGGTTAAGCGCTGCACTGTGGAGCTGTCGGCAGCAGCGATGCGAGTTCGAGGGCCAGCTGGGGAGATTCCCACATGGTGCGGCAGACCTCTCCTGCCTTGCCCGCTGCTCTCCTCAGCAGTGTATTTCTGATCTGCCTATTCTGCTCCCCACTCTGTCTCTGGTGAAGCCTCTCGCCACTCCACACCTCTGGCCTGTACCCCAGCTGTATGTATAAATAAATAAATCTTAAAAAAATAGAAAAAAATAAAAATAAATAAATAAATCTTAAAAAAAATAGAAAAAATAAAAAAAAAACTGTATTCTGTGATATTTTCTTTCCCCAAAACTAATACAAAGCAGTTAAATTATACAATCGTTTAAGTGTAATATAAAATTTGCTAGCTTCAGAACAGGAGAGAAGGAAACCATATAGGTAAAACGTATCCTATTTCTTTTTTTCTAAGACATTTGTGAGCAGTTAATTACACATTCCTAGGAATAAGATAATAGAAGATTACAAATAGAGTGTGGTCAAAATTGAGACATTTGAAGGATAATCTAATAGACCAGTATTTTATTTTTTAAACATTTATTTATTTATGCATACAAGAGCTGGGGTGTAGGCCAGAGGTGTGTGTGTGGGGGTGGTGGTGAGAGGATTAACCAGAGACAGAGTGGGGAGCAGAACAGGCAGATTGACTAAAATACACTGCTGAGGGGAGCAGCAGCAGACACAGAAGCGGTCTGCGGCACCATATGAGGGTCAGCTCCCTGGCTGGGAATCGAACTCACACTGCAGTGGCTGCAATAGGTTCATAGTGCTGAGATTCAACCCCTTGCACTACCAGGGAGGTCCTATATCATTATTTTAACTTGTATTATTTGTTTCTGATAAAAATGAGTCCACATTTATGATCCATTTTAAGAAAATTTGTAACAGTTAATAAAAAGTGCTTACAAATGATGAAGGTATGTATGAATTGGGAGCAGTGAAAATGCAACAGAAACACTTGAGAAGATCCAATGTTTTGTAGACAGTTTATAGCCAAAGAATATTGAATTCATTATATCCTTCTGTTCAAAATTTAAAATGGCTGTACTAAAATGCCTCAGCCAACTGAAAATGCAGTTTCCCATTTTTATATTGATGGTACATCTTCAGTTATATTTTTGACTGCTATCTGCCAATTCAATTTGTTGTATTCCTCCCATGTCTAAGTAGCCTTTAACCAGAATGTTTCCTAGGATTCAACTTAAATGAAGCTAACATCAAGTGATCATAAAGTATGATCATATGGTATTTGCAGTAGTAAATAGCATGTAGCTATATATGTGTGTAGCTATATATGTATCTATATAGTATGTAGCTATGTATGTAGCTATATGTGTACACGTATATGTATTTGAGACCCTTACTAAAACCCAGGCATCAGGTTAAGAACATCTCGTGTGTTATTTGATTTTAGGATGAGACATGCACATAATCACACATAACAATGGATATTGTAGGAAGCCTTCAACTTCGGTGTTGTCTTTTTTTTTTTAACAAGTATATTGACATATAATTCATTCCTTAACTGATTGAAGTTTCATTGCATTATATCGTTACATAGGTTTCAGGTGTGTATCGTTATAGATCAACATCTGTATATACTACACTACCATTATTTTAAAGAGTTAGCTGAGATAAAGTGGTTTGGAAAGATTTTTATATAGATGAGGCCTATGAGAAGCGTTGAGCATGTAGGGGGGGGGGTGCATCAATGAGAAGGACATTCCCACATGGACAGCAAGCCCTAAATTTGTAAGTGGAAAGAAATTATACAGAGGATTTTATTTTTTCTTCTAATTATTATGAACTGGGGCCTCCCTGGTGGCGCAGCGGTTAAGCGCTGCGCTGTGGAGCTGTCGGCAGCGGCGACGCGTGTTCCACGCCCGGCCGGGGAGAATCCCACATGGTGCGGCAGACCTCTCCTGCCTCGCCCGCTGCTCCCCTCAGCAGTGTATTTCTGATCTGCCTGTTCTGCTCCCCGCTCTGTCTCTGGTGAACCTTCTCGCCGCCCCACGCCTCTGGCCTGTACCCCAGCTGTATGTATAAATAATAAATAAATAAATAAATCTTTAAAAAAAAGAAAAAAAAAGAAAATATAATTATTATGAACTGTTTTTAGAGGATTTTGATTAAATCTGATGTACATTTCAAATCGACCACTGGATTGTTATCTAGAGGAAAAGCTGAAAAGAGAACTGAGATGCTTTTTGCTGAAACTTGGGTTTTACCAACAATGACTGCTCTAAGGAGCACAGGAAGCAAGAGGAATGGTCCAAGTCGTATCACACATTAATCCTTGATTGCAATTCCTTTTGCACTCATGGAACACCTGACTTTGCTAATGTAAATTATATCAGCTGAATTGGCAGTCACACCCTTTTCTTATATGTGCTGTTTATTGTGGAACGGTGATTTCAAACTTGAACATACGGCAGAATCCACTGTAGGACTTGTTAAATCACAGATTGCAAGCTTCCTCCCCCAGAGTTAATGATTCAGTTGGTCTAAGGCAGAATCTAAGTATTTTCATCTCTAAAAAGTTCCTAGTTTAGAATGATGCTAATTATTTACACATTGAGAACCACTGCTCTATATTAGGAATTGACAAACAGGGCCTCACCTGTGGCGCTGCGGTTGAGCGCTGCGGTTGAGCACTGCGCTGTGGAGCTGTCGGGCAGTGCGCTATGCGAGTTCGATGCCCAGCCCGGGAGAATCCCACATGGTGCGGCAGACCTCTCCTGCCTCGCCCGCTGCTCCCGTCAGCAGTGTATTTCTGATCTGCCTGTTCTGCTCCCCAGTCTATCTCTGGTGAACCCTCTCGCCACCCCAAGCCTCTGGCCTGTACTCCAGCTTATATGTATAAATAAATAAATCTTAAAAAAAAATTTAGGAATTGACAAACATTTTCTTCAAAGGGCCAGAGAGTAAATATTTCTGATTTTGTGAGTTTAGTGTGTGTGTTGCAGCAACTAACTCATACAAAATCTGCAAGTATATAATATACAAGATATTGTCAGTGTGTAGATAGATGAGTAGAGCTGTGTATTATAAATACTATAAATAAAATGTATTTACATAACAAATGTGTTGATATCTGCTCTGAGCCATTTACTCCAATCCTAGCTATCTCCTCTGCCCAAAATTCTGTTATGTATTACATGTACATGTATAGATAAACATATAATGCACACATATATACATATAAAATATACCTATACATATTCACATGTTTTGAATATCAATATATTCCTTAATATCTAAAATAAATCTCTTATGCTTCTCTATTTTGCAGACCATACTGTAAAATAATACTCTAGTTTCATATTTAAAAAGTGTGACATTCTCATCATTTCACTTAAAAAAGTAGGAACATTAAACAGAAATCACTTTATGTTCTACATGTTAATTTTGAAGAGTCAAAATACATTACTGACATTATCTGTCCTATAATAATAATTTTCCATTGTAATCAACTCTCTTAAGAAAAAGTCCATTACAATATACAAAAAAATGTTATTTGAAGTAAAACTAATATGCTATCACTTTGGCTTGTTAGTGTAAAGATAATGGGATAAATAAGGGAAAATATTTGTGGAAGTTTGCTGAAAAGAAGTGTGACCCCCTCATATTTATGGATATTTTTTTCAAGAATGCAAAGAAAATCACCACCTACAGTTTACAGTAAAAATGACAGCTTGGCAGTTTTGTTAGCTATTTACAAATCCACAAAATATATGTCTCATAGTTGTTTTGTTTCAAAGTAACACAAGGAACTAAAATAGTAAGATGGGCCAATTCACAGGAATGCTAATTAAACAAACACTGCAATGTTGTACATGTTTTGTATTTGTTTGGAAATTTAACCTATTTTGTGAAATAAAAATCTAATCGACTGATTTTTTTTTTTCCTCTTCCAGGTGTCAATACTGAGATTTTCAGATACTTCTTGTGTAGACAAAAATACAAAAAGTAGGAACCTAAATAATTTGGGCAAGATGACATTGTATATATGAGAGCCCAAATTCAAGTTCAAGGATTATGAAAAAATCCTTTCAACAGTGTCTTATTGATTACCTGCGTACTAAAGAAAGAAGTGATTTCAGAACATAAAGCAGCTGCCTTGATAGATAGTAACACTTCCAGTGGATCATGCAAGCCTGAATATGGGGTGTGGGTTATGATGTAAGAACAGTTTTCAAAAATAAATGCATTTTTAGTTTTTTTAAAAATAGGAGACATATAAAGGAAAGCAAAAGAATCTTATGTACATTTCCATGAATTATCACCATGACTACCCAATATATTTCCAATACCCCAGATTTCACTTGGTAAAGGTCTCCCAAATGTTACACCAAATTTTATTATCTGAACAAGGTAGAAAGTGCTGGTGACATTTTCTAAGATGGACAACTTACAGGAGGAAGAGCTTCATTTGAGAAAGGAGATAATTGTTTCTATTTGTGTTACTTATATCATTTTTACTATTGTATTATTTACATTATTCCAAACATATCCTATTACGGAGCTGAAATTTCACTTTTTAAGCAATGATTAAGGCACTGCTTTAGCATGAGCCTGTCAATGAAGTATTTATGGAATGATTGCCACTTAGTGCAAAGTACTGGTGGGAAGAGTGAAAATAAATGTGATCTTGACTTAATGGGATTGCCATCTGGAGGGCAAAATAAGGTCAAATAAACACATGGGACATGCTTTTAATGTCTCCCAGTCTCAGTCAATCCTGGCAGGCCTCACTCAGGTCCTCTGTGTCCCAACCTTCCCATTCTTTTTCTCAACCAGAAACATATCCCCTTAAAAAGTCTGTAATCCAAGATTCTTTCTGTAGAAAGTAAAAACTTCACTTGCTTACTGCATAGTACAAAGACTATCTGAGTCTACATAGTCCAGGGAGTCTTGGGTAGTTCACCGATTCTTTCACTCCCTTAGCTAAGGAGTATTTGCTGAACAACTACAGAGTGCCAGGTTCTTTGGATACTGTAGGGTAGGGGAAGAGTCATCAGGGTTTTCAGCGCCACCTCCTCTCCTCTGGCAAGTGATGGGCTTGATGGTAGGCACCATTTTTCTCACACCTGAAGTGTGGCGTGGTTTGGCGTGGCGTGGCGTGGCGTGGCGTGGCGTGGCGTGGCGTGGCATGTGCGTGCGTGAGGCAGGCACAGAGAGCATGTGGCAGAAGTGGCCGCAGCGAGACCCCAAGATGCTACCAGAGAGCCCTGAGAAGGTGAAGGTTTGCTGGGGGTTAGGAGGCTGCCAGCCTCCTGGCCCCCCGGCCACCTTGCCTGCCTTGTACCTGGCTGCCTCCCAGGAAAGATGTAATAAAAAGCCTAAAAAGCCACCAACGGCTCTAGGACTCCTCCTTTAGATCCGTCTGCACAGCTCCATGGAGAAACTGTGCTCCCTGTGCCTTCCTGCCGCACAAGCACCTAACTCAGGATCTTACAAGAGGAGGTGAGACACTATCAGAAAACAGAGGAAATGAATGAATCTGAAGCACATTAGGGGCAACGTGTATGTTTTGTGGGGCCAAACTACAATCCCAATTAGCAGGCTCTGACATTACCTACTTTTTAGTAAAGCTGAATAGCAAAGTTTGTTAAAACTAAACATATTTCAGTATGATGTTAAGTACATATTCATGGGTTATTAAAGCAAAATGTTTCCCTTTATGAAAGTGGAATAAAAAGGAACTCAAGTATTTTCTGAGAGGTGAAACTCTCTTTTCAAATTATTATAATTAAGTAAAAAGGAATGTGTAGCTACTTACTGTCATTGCCATATAAATCAATAAATGTTGAGTCTAAATTGTTAAGTCTAAATCTATACAATTGCATGAATCTATCTATCTATCTATCTATATGTTTTTTTTTCTAAATTTTAAGTCATTTGAATGTTGCTGCACTAAATGAGAATTTGAAAAACAATAAAAGACAAGAATGGGACCCTTCAAAAACTCCTTAAACATAAAAAGATAATTTATATAAATCAAAGCAGTGAGGAAGAAGTGCACATAAACATATTTTTCTGTCAGTCCTAAAATATCACTTTCACAATGTCTCTTTTGCTCTTTTAATCAGCCTGGTTTAACTGTCTTACAGGTATACCCCAAATTCCTCTTATTTGTTAAATCATTTTGCTATCTTACTAGTTTGGACTGAGTAAGTGACCTGACTCCACTGGTGAGTGATGGAGGTTAATGGACTTATCTGCCATGAATAAAGATAAATTCGGTAATGTTCACTAGTACAACTGACATAGGTAACTAAATAAGGACAAACAAGGACATAGATTTCCATGTATTTGTAAAGGTTAAATTTAGAAAGTTGTTTGGTTTTTTTTTCTCAGAAGAAGGAGAGTCACTTTAGATGAAGCTTAGCAGAACACGGTTCCTTTAATGTGTGCTATTCAAAGATTTCAGGAACCATGTCGTCTGCTCTTTCCAGGTCAATAAGACTAGGAAGCAAATACTCAAGTGTTTCTCTAGGGTTTTCTAGAATCCAAACATAGCAGGTGAATATCCCTGGCTATGTGAGGCTTCCCTTCCTAAGCAGCCTTCAAAAAGTATAAAAGATGAATATCAAGTCAGATGAGAAAGACATGATTTCATAAAACATGAAAAGATACTTTACAAAACATGTAGCATGTGAAATTCAATTTTGTAAAAGAAATGTGTGGTTGTAGCTTGAGACACAGATAAGGACCACGTGAGAAGAGAAATTCTAGAAAAACATAATTCATGGAATTACTAGTCCCCATCTCTGGTCTGATGAATATTTTTAATTAAGCACTTTTATTAATGGCGGTTCATATCGTTTTTTTCACAATATACACCTTCTCCCATCATCATGTCAAGAATTAACTGAACTTGTTCCCAGAATTGTCAATTTGAGATGATATATCAGACTGGCCAAGCTCCAAGGATTTAGGCAGTGAGGTAGAATTTTGAAATCAAAACATCAATAAAGATCTTGCATTGGGCATTAAAGGTCAACAGATAAGTAATAAATTCCTTAATTATTAATCAATTTTTCCCTGCAAATAATGGAAGTTACAAATGAAAGTGTCTCCCGATAGCCCAAATGGCCAGTCCCAGTGTTAACAGTTAATTTTAACATCTAGCTATAAATTAGATGGATTCTATAAGATACTCTTACTGCATTGTGGTGTTCTATAGAGAAATATGCCTCAAATGTAGCATTTTGTCAATAACCAGAAATTTAGAAATATTTACCCTTCTCCTCTTCTTTTTACTTTGTTATTTCAAAGGACAGATCTAATTTCATTTCTTTGTGAATATATTCTTCATTGCCAACTCAAACTTGCTTCCTTCTTCCATTTTAAGAATGCTCGTTGCCTTTTCCTGTGCCTACCTCATTTTTTTTTTCCACAGCAACTACAAGCTCATAGAGAGCAGATACTATTTCTTACAACATTTGTGTTAAATTATAATGATCTTCATATAATAGGTTTTAACATTATGGAAGACAGAGGCCATTTAAGGATGTAGCAATTAAGACTTGGCCCCATGCTGTTTAGTTCCAACTAGTAACTTAATACAAATTAGTAAAGTGACCTTGAACTATTTCTGGAAAGTTTCTGTGCATCCATTTCCTGTTTCCTCATTTGTAAATGGGTAAGGGGGATATTTTTGGCTGACTGTGTATTTGTTTTTTTTTTTTTATTTTCAGATTTATTTATTTATGCATACAAGAGCTGTAGTGCAGGCCAGTGGTACGGGGTGGGGGTGGGGGGTGGCGTGCGAGGATTCAGAGACAGAGTGGGAAGCAGAACAGGCGGATCTGTTGAAGTACACTGCTGAGGGGAGCAGCGGGCGAGACAGGAGAGGTCTGCTGTGCCGTGTGGGAATCTTCCTGGCCATGGATCAAACTAGTGCTGCAGTGGCTGCTGATAGCTTCATAGACTGAGACTTAACGCCTTGAGCCACCAGGGAGGCCTGAGAGTGTATTTGTATGTGTGTGTTTTCTTTTTCATTTTTGGGGAGAAAAGGAGAGCTATTTTTCATGTATCAGGCACTATTTTGTGTACTTAGCATGTATTCAGACTCTGAATTTGAAATTGCAGAAACAGTCCTATAGGAGGTATTGTTATTAGTTCCTTGTTGCATGTAAAGATGCAGAAACCCAGAGAGCTCTACCACATGACTGACCTCAGGGCTAACATGCAGAAGAACTGGGTCTCAAACCCACAGCCTATTTCCCGATGCACAAGCTGATCCTCTGCCCCATGGAAACTGGCATGGAAAAATTCAAAATAAGCTGTGGATACATGATTTATCAGAGGTTTCATTTCATCCACCTGTTTTCTTTGCTTGAATTTACATTTTTAAAAAATATTTATTTATTTATGTGTACAAGAGCTGGGGTGTAGGCCAGAAGTATGTGTAGGGGTATGGGGGCTTAAGAAGATTCACCAGAGACAGAGTGGGGAGCAGAACAAGCAGATTGACTGAAATACACTGCTAAGGGGAGCAGCGGACGAAACAGGAGAGGTCTGCTGTGCCATGTGGGTCATCTCCCTGGCCTGGGATCAAACTCGTGCTGCAGTGGCTACAGATAGCTTCATAGTGGAGACTTAAACGCTTGTGCGACCAGGGAAGCCATGTTTGGATTAGCATTCTTTAGTCTCTGTTCAGTTTACCTCAGTTTCTCCTCTCCTGTTCTCATCGATCACACTAATATAAATGATTTGCATGGTCCCTGAAGATATGAGGCCAGTTATTTTGTAAAATATCATTCCATGTACATGTATGAAATGTTAATAGTTAGAATTATGCATATTTACAAAGGTGTAAATATACAGACTATCACAAAGGTGAGGCTGTCTTTTCACTTCGTTCTATCACATGGCAAACACAATTTTGATTTGTCCCATTTCTCATGATGTTAACTTTAATTTCTTGAATAAGAAGGTGTTGTCCAGGTTTCCCCAAAATAAATGACTTCTCCCAACATAATTAATAAGTGCATATGAAAAAGTATTTTCCAATAGAATATATAAATGTCCTACATATCAAGTTGTTAATTAATATTAGCATGAATTTAAAGACAATGTTAATTCAGTATTTTTCATCTGTTTTGTCAGTTTTTTTCATTTTAAAATTTTATTTTGGAAAGAATTTAGATTTATAAAGTGTTTGCAAAATAGATTTCTAAAATAGATATTCAACCAGTTTCTATTTACATTAACAGCTTATATTACCAGATATAGTTCTCAAAATTAAGAAATGAATTCTTATACAATTCTATTAATTAAATTACAGATGACATTATAATTTCACCATTTTTAAAAAAAATGTCCCTTTTAGGTTCCAAAATCCAATCCAGAATAGCACTTTTCCTTAGCCAATTTGGTCAGTATATCTCCTTAATCTCCCTTGATCTGTGACATATTTTTGTGATCTTTCCTTTTGTCTTAGGAACTTCATGCTTTTGAAGAGCCCTCAATTTTTGATTACTTAATGGTTTTTGAAGATTTTACTGGAAATCTGGATTTTGTTGTACCATATCACCAGTGAGAAGTGTCTTCCTCTTTGCATTTCATCAGTAGGCACGTGGTATCAGCAGGTACGTGAATGATTGAGGTTTTTATCACTTGGACAAACTTATTGCTGCTGTTTTCTCAAAATTGTTAGTATTTAATTTTCCATATTTCATTTTACAGTAGTGAGTGACTAAGTGACTAAGTTCATTCTCTATTCAAGGGGAAGGAAATTCAGAGGACTGAGGATCAATGTGTATATAGGGAATCTTAACTTGGTTTGAAACATGTAGACAAGGGTCTTTCTCTGCATGAATAGTGGTGGTCTTATTCTCTGAGCCTTTATTGGATCAATGGCAAAAGTTTCTTTGTCCTTTCATTTAGGGAGGACAACTCTTTCCAATATTCCTCTCGCATTTTCATCTCTAACCTATAAACTGTCTTGAGCTTACTTCTAAAATAGTTATTTTGTTCATTATCCTTTATTAACCATTCTCATAAACCCATGGACCCCATTGTGGATTCTTTGGAGCTTGAGTCAAACAAATGCATATGTGTAATAATAGTGATTTTGTTTTAAAAAATATTTTGAGAAGCACAGATTAAAGTTTTTTTTTGCTGTTGATTATCTCAGAATCTTTTTAAAAATGTGCATTGCAATGCTTCAAAAGGCCAACATTTTAATGATTCCACATTTAATTGCCAATTTTCCCTTTGTCATAAGTGTTCCAAGGAAGTCCTTCGTGAAACACTTGATTAGTGTGATTAACTATCATGATCACCCCCTTCCTTCCTTCCTTCCTGCCTCCCCTCTGTGAAATACTCTCCTACTTGCCCAAAGTCAAACTTGTCTCTATGGGAAAGATTCTACTCTGATGATGGATTATTCTCCATTTTCATTTTTGAAACACTATATTATTTTTGTTTTATTTGAATGTTCTTAGTGTGTGACTCCAATTTCCTGGGGTAGTTTTCCTACTTTATAACCCATACTTTCATACCAAAACATTTCAGTTTGAAACATTATTTCTTTTTCACATTTACCATTCATAAAGGCCAAATGTTATTTACTTACAATAGAATGAACTGTGTCATTATTTTTATGGAACAGGATACCTAATATTTATCTTTTGATCACATATATATGAGTGTATTATATACTTATACATACAAAAAGCTACATCTTAATATAATATCTGGTCAAAAGCAAAATACACCATGTATTAAGGAAATGACAGAGAACATTTTTTTAAAGATTTATTTATTAAGGATTTATTTATTTATTTATGCATAGAAGAACTGGGGTGTAGGCCAGATGTGCAAGGGATGGGAGGATTCACCAGAGACAGAGTGGGGAGCAGAACAGACAGATATACTCAAATATACTGCTGAGGGAAGCAGCGGGTAAGACAGGAGAGGTCTGCTGCGCCATGTGGGTCAGCTCCCTGGCTGGGGATAGAACTGAGCCCCAGATAAAACTCAGAAAACTCTCAGCAGTGAGAGCTGATAGAGTGATAGCCTGAGACTTAACCTATATGTCACCAGGGAGGTCCAGAACGCCATAGAGTAAAACAAGAACATTTATATACCTGTAGTAAAGAAAGAGTATTTATATACCTGTATAGAATCTGTGAGTCTATTTTCTCTGAATGCCTAAATGCATGCTTTGCTTTGCCTTCTGACACTTCCAAAATGAAGTCTCGAAACAATTGGAAAAGCCAGTTGTTAAGGACTAAGGGCATGCAACATGTTAATCTAGAATCTATGTCGAACTTAAATCTTCAAAGTTAATCCATCTTGAAAAGAAGTAATCTATGATTTAGCAGGATTTAACTTACTTTCTAAGCCTGTAGTGTAGTGCTATTGCCTGAGAAATTGCTAGCAGGCTCAGACTTACAAAAGGAAGACTTCCCTGCCTTGATTTCATGGACCAGTCAGGGGATTCTGACATTGGTAGCTGGTAGGGGTTCTTTGACAAGACTATTTTAATTCTCATAACGGGCCCTAAGTGTCATCTGAGTGGCACAATTCTTTTTAATTCCATCCTCCTCGCCCCCTTTCCTCTAGAAATGTCACAATAAGGTAAGCTTGGTCTGTGCCCTTCACTCTTAACTGAGTCCACTAAATCCACCAAGAGCATTACATAAGGATCGGAATGATCAGAATGACATGGTTTCTGTAAATCGCCTACTGCTTTCTATATACCTTACATATGTTGCCCCTCCTTCTCACTGATGCTTTAAGAGATAGTGTGTGTTCTGTTCTCTTTAACTTATTAAAAAAGTGGCACTCAACTTTATATCTGAAGAGCAAATAACTAGCTTGAAGGCTGGAAATTGACATAGTAATATTGTTCTTATTCTTGCCACTGAAGGATCCCAAGTCATAGAGATTCAGTGAATACCAGCTGATTTATCTAACTAATCAAAGTGTTTGTCATAGTTAATGGTGATAGTTTCCCAAAAAGAAACAAAAAAAAAAAAAAAAGAAGTCAAGTATGTTGTTCTTCGGAAATCAGTGTTTCTCATTCTAGGCACACGTATGGTCTGTGTCTCATTTGCCCGAAGCAGAATCAAGCAGTGTAAGAGATTAATAGTTGCCCTATTATTTCCAGGTTGCAAGCCTGCTGTCTACTAATATCCCTTTGACATTTTGATGGATATGGGTCAGAAAACTATTGCAGGTCCATAATTTTGTTTAGCCATAGGTGGTTTGAGCTTTTCCTAATTCATTACAAGCACATCTGGGTTGATGAAACACTTTTTCTTGGTGCTCAGTTCTAATGTACTTGGGCGAAGTATATATTTGTGATTCAGGAAAGATACAATTATTCTTCTTTTGAAGTCATAACAATCTGGGATATACAGAGGAAAGACCCTAAAGGCTCTTATTCTTTCATCAATTTACAGCTTTAACTGGACCAAGAAACACTTACTTGAAGTCTCATGAGTCAGTCTACACCGATATCTAAGTCACCCACTGTCACTCTCCGGAATCTTCCTTGCTGATTGAGAAAACTGATTTAGCTGCTGTTGCATAAAGCAGTTGCACAGTTTGGAGGAAGTCCTTCCAATAGCCCTCCCCTTCTAGAGATCTGATAAGGAAGGGGTTGAAATACAATGTGTCTGTGGTTATTTTTATCTCTAATGAGTTTTGATTCTATTTTCATTACTTTCAATTGAAAAGGTTGAAACAAGTTCACTTGCATTGCATCTTCTATGCTGATATTTTAGTTGGCCTTTGATTTCATTGAAATCACTTGCTCTTTATAAGTTTTAGCTCCCATGAGTTAATGTTTCTGGAAAAATTACTAGTATGAATGCATGGTTAGCTATTAGAACTGAAAATTGAAAGACAGAAAGACACCCACCCACACACACACACACACAACCTAGTTAAAAAGATAAACCCCATGTTCATTAAACTAAAAACTAAAATCACTGTCTGTATATATCAATGTCTTTCTTTTATTTCTTCTTAACCTGTGAGGGTTTTAAGCCACAGGAAAATCCTTTTAGTTAAGTTTCTTACCTGAGGTCATAATTGAGTCATATAATTTGAGCTATACACACAGTGATCCTTCTTTTCTTGGTGAAAGCAATGGGAAGCAGCGGGGTCTGATAGTCACAATGTGGCTTTGCAGACAGGTTCTGTTTGCATTTGGCCCCGATTATTGTTAAAAACAGCATTTTCTTTCATAGCATTTTAATCAGAAATAAATGAGATAAAAGCTATAAGTATAAGCTATCTGGTGGCTGTTTTTGTTTTTTTATTACTCCTATCATATGTTTGAATAAGAGCATTGACTTGGGAAGGTCATCCATTCTCTCCTCAGGGATTTTGATATACTTAGTAAGAGGAAACACAGACCAATGGGGTAGCTGTGCCATAATTAAGCCAGATTTTATTTTGATTATGATGAGTATTACCCCTTTCCCTTGTCTGGAAAATAGCAAAATAAGCCTCATTTGAGTCACATTACAAGACAGTGAATTTCATCCTGGAGACTGAAGTATAGAGACAATGGAAGCAAATGCCTAATATGGTACAACAGATCACTTTTTCAGGCAGAAAACCATGGCCAATAATAAATTGTCCACAAAGAATTATAATTATGATATATTCATGAATAAAACGCATTCCATTCTTCTTTCTTATCCAGCCAGGAAAAGAAAAAGTGTGCTCGATCGCTCTCTCTCGCTCTCATCTATCTATCTATCTATCTATCTATCTATCTATCTATCTATCTATCTATCTATTATCTATCTATCTATCTATTTATCTATCTATCTATCTATCTATTATCTATCTATCTATCTATCTATCTATCTATCTATCTATCTACACACACACACACACACACACAGAATTATATGGTACTATGCCCACAAGCAGGCTGAGTATACATTACTAATTTGATAAATCAGCATAATTCAATTTACTGCTCAATAAATAGATTCAGAGTTTCTTGTATTCACTGTAGAGCTAATCCATTAATGCTCATTTTCATAGTTATTAAATGCATTCACAAATACATTCCTTTTTTTCTGGACATAGAGTAAGATTATATGTCCCTGGCCTCATTGAATTTAGGTGTGGATTTATGAAACACTTCAGCAATAGAACACATATGATATATCACTGCTTCATGGAAGCTTGAAGAAACAGTGTGCCATTTATGCTCTGCTTCCCCTCTGCCACGGTTATCATACGGTACATGTCAAAATGAACATTTACTTCAGCAATTCAGTCTTGTCCTGGCATAAGGACTATACTCAGAGCCCTCCTCTTGGTCCAGTAGACTATATGACCTGAGAGAGAAATGTGTTCATTATATTGCACCAGTGAAGTTGGGGCTTAAGAGGAATGCCCACCCTGGGGTGTATAGTCAACAGATTAGATGCTGGTATAACTAACTTTCCGCCATTTGGTAATCATTGCTTCTAGAATAAAATCCATGCTACTTGATATGTGGCTCATGATCTACCTAGATTTTCTTAAGCCTGTCTCTTTCTACCATCTCTCTGATCACAGAGGATCTTCACATTGCCATTGCCTATCCAGTGAATTTTGAAAAAAAATCTCAATTTAGTTTGTATTTACATTTGTATCATTAACTATGAAAGTAATCAACTTTTCCTACAGTTAAGGGTCATTTATCTTTCATTTCCTGTGTGGTTTAAAAGGAAAAACTTAATATATGATGATCACTCAGTGATTTTCTTTATGTGGTCTTGCTGGAAGCTCTAGTGGTGATCTTGATTCTTTATTATTCATTCATGACAGAATTTTTGTAATGTTTTAAAAGTTTTGTTTTGATATTCTTTTTACTAGATATTCTTAAGCTTTAAGTTTTAATATTTGATATTCATTTTTATAAGTTTACTTTTTAATATTTATTTATTTTGCATAGAACTGAGGTATAGGCCAGAGGTGTGGAGAGGTGAGAGGTTTCACCAACAACAGAGTGGGGAGCAGAATAGGCGAATCTACTGAAATACACTGCTGAGTGGAGAAGAGGGTGAGACAGGAGAGGTCTGCTGTGCCATGTGGGTCAACTCCCTGGAGGGGATCTAACTCAGGCCATTGTGGTGATAGTTCGGAGACTTAACTCCTAGGCCACCAGGAAGATCCCTAATATATAATATTTTTAAATTTTGCTATGATATATCTCATACACTTATGTTTCTTAAGTTCCCTATTTCATAAAAATCCTACTATTTGATTTTCTTCATAATTCTGAAAATCCTTGGTAATTGCTTTTTGGATTATGACTCCATTTGTCAATTTTGATCAAACATGAAAACTAAGCATGTCACTACTTCTAAAGTCCCTTTTTAAAATGTTGATGTTATATTTTCTACTACTTAATTTCTTCTTGATATCTTATGGGAAAGTATTTCAAACAAATCATCTAACTCACTGCTTTGTTCATAAGCTGTATCAAAAGCACTTCAACACTTCATTGATTTCCTTATTTCAAACACTGTCAGCTTGTTCTGGGTTAACTTTGTAAGTTCAAGTTACCAGTTCATCTTTCCAATATTCTAAAATCTTTGAGGGAAATTAATTTGCTTCTATAAAAATTATTTTTTCTGGTCCATTAATTCCTGGGAATACCCAGCCTCTGTATTTTCTATTTTATTATAGTCATAACATTTAGTGACATGCGCTTGAAGTAAGAGTCTCCAGCCTTAACTCATGTTCCTTTCTATGAATTCCAAGTGGGCTAGGAGACATGTTTCAGGGAAAAGAGATACTAACATTGTTCTCATCACCCACTGTGCCTTAATATTTTTCAAGAATTTGCTGATTCAATTGTAATTCTCTAGTCTTTGGGGTTTACAAAAAGAGACAATGATAATATTTTCAAGGGACAATTATTTCTCTGCCTCAGATGTTAAGCTCTGACATTACACAGGAGACCTTGATATTTTCCCTCAAGTTCAACTTGGTGTCAAAATGACTGTTGTTTCTATAGTGACCGTAATCAAGCACAGGTCCAACCAAAGAAAATGGGAGATGAAAAGCACATCATTAAACTTTCTTTCGCCTTTTTGTTGGTTAGGTGCCTTAGTTTTCTTCCATTTGGACTATCATTTTTATTTCCTTGTGAGATGTTGCCATATAGTTAGTTAAGTGAGGTGTCTTGTAGAAATTGCCATCAACCTCAGCTACAATGATATTCATATAGTTTACACTGCCTTAAATTTTATTTTTTATTTATATATCCAATTTTCTCCCTATCTCTTTTGAAATTGAATGCATTTAAAAGTGTTTATATAAAAATTTGCATGTATTTATAATTTGAGGAAAGGTATCATCTTCATGCAAATATGCCATATAACATATATCAAACACTTTTATTTTGCTTTTTCGATACTGTTTTTGAGTGTTCCTATGAGATAAGTAGTGTAGAGAATTAATTGATACTTTATTAATTAAATATATGACTCCCTACCTCTAACTACTTTGTCAAAAAATAAAAAAAGTCTAAATTAAAACATATTGGTAGAAGCAGAATACATTACATTAAAATAAAAAACAATGGAGAAAATCAGTGAAACAAAAAGCTGATTCTTTGAAAAGATCAAGACAATTGATGAATCTCTAGCAACAAAAAGAAGAAAAAATGCGAACTTTAGTAAATTTCACTTACCATTCTGGATAGGTTCTTGGGAACTGTGACTTCTATTTCAACCACTTGTAAGGAAGCCCATTTTACCAGAACTAAGTGATTTAGACAATAGTTAAGTTCCTTTGGTGTGTTTCATGTCTCAAAATCATCACCACACTTTTAAATGCCAAAATTTCTAACATTCAACAACAATCTGTCTTTACTCATTCATGTTCCAGCCCTTATATCCAGGAGAGGGTCACAGGTGTCTGAAGTCCATTCCAGCAGGCAGTTCAGGGCACAAGGTAGGACCCAGGCCTTGACAGGAGACCCTTCCCCCTGCAGAACACACTCACACACATCTACACTCACACCAAGTGGGATATGTTACACATATCCATTAATCCAAGTTGTACATCTTTGGGATGTGGGTAAAAAATGGAGTTCCTGGGCCTCCCTTGTTTTGCAGATGGTTAAGACAAAGCACTATGAGTTCGATCAGCAGCATGAGTTCGATCCCCGGCCAGGGGATGCAGGAGACTTCTCCTGTCTTGTCTGCTACTACCCTCAGCAGTGCATTTCAGTCAGTCCACCTGTTCTGCTTCCCACTCTGTCTCTGGTGAATTCTCTTACCCCCCCTCTGGCCTACACCCCAGCTCTTGTATGCATAAATAAATAAATCTTTAAAAAATAGGGTTCCTCAAGAAAGCTATGCGAAGTGGAGAGTAGTACAAACTCCATACATTACATTATCAGAGAATCAACTTTTTTGTCATCAACATAATGAAATGACATTGAACAAAATGATGCTATACTAATATCAAGAGTCAAACAGGCAATACCAATAAAAATCCTGCTGGCACCAAAAGGACAATAAATGAACACTTGATAAAAGGGGAAAGGAACCAATTTCTTAAAAAGCACAAACCACCCTGTAAATATAACTCATCAATAAGAAAAATAAAAGAATATCCCTACAACTATTATAACTGTATGACTAGTTTGTATATGTCACAAACTTCTGAAAAAAAAAATCCATTTCCTCCCACTGATTGGATGAGACTTACACACATGAGACATTACACACTCAAGTCCACTATTGAAATATTAATTTCATATAAAAAATCTTAGATAAATACCCATAATAATAATAGACCATTATTATCTGGATATTGTCCCACAGTTGATATATAAAATAAGCCCATTCATAACAATTTACATACATTGTAATAACACCGATCTCCTAGTTTTAATGTTGAAATATAGTGATGTAATGTGAAATCAGTGTAGAAAAGAACGAGTCCACAGACCTTCTATATTATCTTTGTAACTTCCTCTGAATCTATAATTATCTCAAAATAAAGAGTTAAAAAGGTAACCTCATTGGATTCTTAATAACCAAAGGACAAAAATCCAATTTACAATCTTTTCCCCTACCTACTATGATAAAGCTTACTTTTGAAATTAAAATAAAAATTGAATTAGATTTCTGTTCAATTTTTCAGGAAACCTTAAGCTATTCTAAAAAAGTAAGTCCATTTGAAAGGGGGAAAATAAGTTGGAAATTTCCAGTTCCTTTCACTCAATATATTAGTTGGTTAATTACCAATTGAGGGAATTCACAGAGGCTGTTACCTCAGCCTGCAGAGCTCTCTTTTTCTTTATTCAAGCAAATCTCACTCATCAGATTTCAGTTTAAATGTCATTTCCTCAGGAAACAATTCTCTGTCATTTAGATTTGTTTGGTTTGCTTGATTAGTCATTTTCATTGCACCATGCCTTTCCCCCTTGTCACATTTATCATGGATGGATTTAATTCACAATAGCTGTCTTCCACACTATGATGCCATGGATTTTATCCATTTCCTTGAACATTAACAAGTGTCTGTTATCTGACAATTATATAGCACTTAGGTAAGTATCAAATGCTTAAATAAATTTCTGAATCAGGGTTTTGTGACATAGAATTAAATGTAGAAATGCTCTGACAATTTAATAAGAAAACCTCACAACACTAGTATAGCTACAGATACTAAGTAGCTGGCAAAATGGATACCATGTTTTCCAACAGACGATATATAGTAAGACAAGAAAGTGATAGAAGAAGGTTTAGAAGAGTATTTTTAAAATGTGCTTTTATTTGGTTAGATATAGGGAAATGTTACACATTCACTGTCAGGATATGATCTGGTCAAAGCAATCATTTGGACATTTGCTTTGATTTTAGCATGCACTTGAAGGCTTAGGGATCCTAAGACAAGTTGACCAAAGAGATTTGTTACTAAGAAGAAAGTATTTAGATGGGTCTCCCTGGTGATACAGGGGTTAAAAATGAGCGGTACAAGCTATGTCCAGCCACTGGGGCATAAGCTCATCCCTGGCTACGGAGCTTCCCACATGGCGCAGCAGACCTCTACTTCCTCGCCCGCTGCTCCCCTCAGCAGTGCACTTCAGCTGATCGCCTGTTCTGCTCTCCTGGTGTATCCTCTCGTGCCACTGCCCCTCTGCCCCCCGCACCCTCCCCTGCCAAAGTTCTGGCCTAAACCCCAGTTCTTATATGCATAAATAAATAAATCTTAAAAAAAAAGAAAGCGTATTTTAGGTTCTTTTTTTTTGTAGATGAAAATTTAGTGTTTAATTTTGAATTGAAGTTGTATTACATTTTAACATATATGTTTCAGGTATGCATCCCTGAGAATCAGTGTATATATTCAACATTGTTAACTGCCTAAAGTACAATTTATCATTCACTATTCCATAGGTAGATGTTTAACCTCAAAATCACAGAGACCTACATGGTGCAGAGGCAGCAAGCCAATAAATATGTCACAAATGAATAAATAAGAAGGTGTTTATATATGATCCTGTGGCCTGAGAATTGAACCTAATTTCTTTATTTTACGGATTTATTTATTTATGCACATAAGAGCAGGGGTATGGGACAGAGGTGGTGGGGTGGTAAGAAGATTCACCAGAGACAGAGTTGGGAGAAAAACAGGCAGATTGACTGAAGTACACTGCTGAGGGGAGCAGGTGGGGAAGCAGGAGGGGTCTGCTGCGCCATGTGGGAAGCTCCCTGGCGGGGGATTGAACTTATGCTGCAGTGGCTGCAGATAGCTTCATATTGCTAAGACATAACCCCTTGCAACACCAGGAGTGCCATGAACCTAATTTCTGATGCTGAGACTATATGGAGAGGAAGGAAGTGTGTGGCAGAATATCAAGTGGCTCTTTAGGAAAGCACACAGCTTACATGTGCTTATGTTCAAGTGAAATCTGTACTAAGGCAGGCTGATAAATAACTCAGCTTTATTACATACTTGAAAATCTAAAGGTCTAGAACTGTTATTATCTGTACATGGGCTTATGGGAAGGGCAGACATACTTTAAACTACCGTGGGAGCAACATTCCCAGTAAACACACCACTCATTTCCAAAAATTAAACTTTGACGCTCGTTGTTAGGGGGCTCCTGAGAGCAACGTGCAGTGTCTTCAACAACCTCACAGTGTCCAGGAAGTCATCTCACTCTATGATTCTCTCCCTGTTGATGTATTTTTCTCAAGATGAGCAAGACTTCTTTGAGATAAATAAGGGATGAAAAACTGTGCTTTGGAAGAAAGTTCTATTTATTTTATACTGAAAGGCTATAGTTCAGGGTAATAAAGTAGTATTTATATTACTGGTATATATACATTTTACATATATAACACAGGGAAAGTTTCTACTAATAAAAGAGTTTAGGAATTATAGCTGTAGTTCTCATGGTTAAAATATCCACAAAGACAAAATATTAGTGAATAATCAAGAAAATAACAGTACAAATGAAAAAGAGGTCATTCAGAGACATAGATACATAGATATAGGTACACCTATATTTCAAAATGAATTAATGATGAACATTCCGTCAATAAATTTGACAGCTTAAAACAAAAGGAAATTTTCTAGAACTATAACTTATGGCAACAACACAAGAAAAAATTAAAACTTGAGTAGACCTAAGATCATTACAAAACCATAATCAATAATTAAACATACATTAGTATAACTATCAGGACCAAATAAAAATCCAATATGACATAGTCAACATGTTGTATATAAACCATTTTAGAGATTGTAAGGAATTATTGTGAGACTGAAAAAATTTTGCATCAAACTGAATAAAGATGATATATAAAAGCAAATTTCCATCTCACTTTTGAATGAAATACAAAATACTAAAGTATATATTAGCAAATTAAATTGTGCTATATTTAAAATGGTAATATGTCATAATGAAGTCAATTTGATTCCAGAAATGGAAGATTTTTATAATAAAGCATATTAACTTTTAGAAGAAAAAAATCTGATCACATCAATAGAGAGAGAAAAAAGAATTTACTAAAGGATATTTATTGAATAGCTACCATATGTCAGGCATTCTGGGATTTTCGAGATAAAATATAAAAACAATATTGAAGTGTTTTTCCTATGGTACAATGATGAGTTATAAAACTCAATAAAATTTCACAACCATTTAATGCAAAAACATCCTTAGTAAATAAGTACAGAAATCCCTTAAACTCCCAAGATTATCTATCAAAGACATGTAACAAAAAATAATATTTAATTATGGAAAGTAAGATCATTTTCAGGAGACACACAGAAAGTATAAATTACATAATAATAACTATAATAAATGGTATATAATTTTATGGAGAAAATATACATATATTCATATCGTATCTATCTCTCTATAGCTATTAAGATATCAAAAAAATGATGATTCGCGGTATTCACTATTAATATCATGGAAATGAGACAAAATGCCAAGAGATTTCCCTCTCTCTATTCCCCACACTCTGCCATTTCACCTGTTTTCCTGTGTGTATGTGAGAGCTGAGATAAAACTTTCTGTGGCAAATCAGGTTCCCAAATTCAGGGGCTTTTCCCTGAAAGGCCAGGGGTGAGGCAGTGCTAAGGACTGAAAGAGACAAGATGAAAAAGAGAGTGGTATTTCTTAAGAAACCATCAGGCTATAATATAATCAAGAAACTTTTTACTTGCAATTAGTGATCTGATCCAGGTCACAGTCAAGTGTCATTGCTAAGGTGCTTTCCATTGGGGGCAGGACACAGGGGAATAGCAAAGAATCAAACAGGGGAATGTTTTAAGCCGAGATTGTTTGTTTTGAACCTTTTGGATTGGTTGACAAGAGTCTTCTGACAGGAGGCTGCAGTGTGGGGTCTTTTATACAAAGCAGATTTGGTGCTTCTTTTTTTCCTTTCCAGCTGCCGATGAGGTGAGAACAGGAGTTGTTCTTTTCTGGAAACCAATAAGGAGACATTAATAAGTGTTCTTTCCTAGTCCTGGCAAGTTGAGTCACACTGTCAACTTTTCACGGAAGAGTCACAACATGGCGATTGGAGGCAAGGTGGAGTCTGTTTGGTTCAAAGTAGGTTCCACATGGGGATGAAGAGCTAAGAGAATCCCCAGGTCCCAAAGAGTAGGCAGATATGTGACAGGGCTGAGAGAGATATCCAACAACCCAAGATGGCAGGTATAAAGCAGAGGCAACTAGCTTTTAGATTTTTAGCCACTGTAAAGGAAAGCCCCTGACTCACTCTTGGACATACTTAATGATGTCAACAAAGTCTGCAGCACGGGTTATTCGGACCCAGTTCCTTCACAAGTCACGTCCATCTGGTTCCTACATGGTCGCACCTTACTGGAAAATATGTGCCCATTCTGAAAGTAAATGCCAGCTGCTTCAGTTGTTATTGGCTTAGAGAAAATGTCTGTCACATAATGAAATATATATTATGATAGTCAAAGATAAAGATTATATCTTCATATAATGGGCAAATGGAACATGCATCTATTTCAAGGAAATACTTTGTAAATGGCTTCCTGAGAGAATACCTCCATAAGTTGAAGGCATATAAATAATAAAAATAGAACCCCTAATCACAATGAGAATAAAAGTAGAAATCAATAAGAAAACTCAGAAGGCAAAGCCTTTCCATATTGAAATAAAAACAATAAAACAACATTATATTAAACAACTCTTAAGTCAAGGATAAATATAAAGGGATTTTAGAAATACTTAAAAATAAGGATAATAAAAGTAGGATACAAAGGAATTTGCAGCATACAGTTAATGCTGTTGTGAGAAAAAATATATATCATATTTAACATGTATGTAAATAAATGGGACAATTAAATTCAACGAATCAACCATCTAATTGAAAAAACTAGGAAAAGAATCACAAAATAAATGAAAACAAAAAACAAAGACAAAAGCTGAAATGAATGAGTTAAAATACTAATCCACAGTAAAAGTAATTAACAAATGCCAAATTTATGCATTTTTGTTATGTCCACACAAAAACCTTAAACCTAGATTAAATGGATAATATTTTTATAAAATATACCAAAACTAAACTCAATACACAGAAAAAGGGGGCCTCCCCAGCGGCGCAGCGGTTAAGCGCTGCGCTGTGGAGCTGTCGGCAGCAGTGACGCGAGTTCGACGCCCGGCCGGGGAGAATCCCACATGGTGCGGCAGACCTCTCCTGCCTCGCCCGCTGCTCCCCTCAGCAGTGTATCTCTGATCTGCCTGTTCTGCCCCCCACTCTGTCTCTGGTGAACCCTCTTGCCGCCCCACACCTCTGGCCTGTACCCCAGCTTGTATGTATAAATAAATAAATCTTTAAAAAAAAATACACAGAAAAAGATGAGGAGATTAATTTCCCTAGAAGAAATGCAGAAATTTGTTCAAGATCTCCTCATGAAAAAGCACCATTCCCAACTGACTTCATCAAGGAATTTAAGCAATTTTTTGAAGTTTAGGGAATCTTAAGTTTCATAAACTGTTCTAAGGCAATGGAAAGAAAAATGACCTCTAAATCTGCTTTTATAAAATGAAAATATCACTTGTCTTAGATACTGTAAGAAGTTGATAAATTATAAATACATTTCACTTACAAATATCAATGCAAAATTCTCAAACTTAGCACTAGCAAGTAGAATTTAATAGCACATTAAATATAATGCAAGATAAATAACCACAGTTAATTTCAGTAATGCAAGTGAGATTCAGTGTTAACATGGCCATAAATATAGTCATAAATAAGATTATATAAACAGAGCTTAAAAGAATCATCATATGATTATGTCTAAAGATGCAGAAAAGACATTTGCATACGTAATGGGAAAATACACAATATTTTATTAAGTCAATGAAATAGGACTTAATGGACACATCGTTAACATGATAAAGTATATATCTTAATCAATATGCAAGTACTTTATTTAAAAGCAAACACTATAGGTTTCCAACTATATGGAGAGAAGACAAAAACACCTTCTTGGACGTCTTTGGATGCCAAAGAGAAACGAGAAACATTAGCAGAGTATAAGATCCAAGCCTTTATGTCAAGAGTCGTGGAGAACTGCACTCTAAGTGTGTGTGTACAGTCTTGTGAAAACCAAAAACTGGCCTAGATTCAGCTCAGGCGCTGATGGGATTCAGGTCATCTGCTCTCAAAGTATGTGCTGATGGCGGAAATGGTGATGCCTCAGGGAAATAATAGCATCTGGAGATGGCATAGTTTTCCTGCTCAATATCCTAATATCCTGCATCTATTCTACACACACACACACACACACACACACACACACACACGGTCAAGGATAAAGGAAGCAAATAGAAGCAAACCAGAGGCTTTAAGGAGTTATAGATATGAAATATAATAAAATTAATGATTAAGATTTTGGGAAAAAAAGATAAAAGATAAATCACCACATAACAGAAATCCTTAAAAAATAGAGTGCAGCATCGAGGCTATAACTGGATAGAGGGTTAGACAGCACCCAGAGCGAAATAGAAAAGAGGATGAATTAAAGGGAGGGTGTGGAGCAGAAAACATGGCAGTAGATTCATGGAAATCACAAAGAATTGGAGAGTCCAGTGGAGTGTGTGAAGGTTTAGCATGCACTAGATGTCCTGGAAGAAAAAGAGGAAGAGATTAAGACAAAAGCAGTATCAGAAGAGACAATAACTGCAGTGTTGCCAAAACTGATGTGGACTTCTTCACAGTGATAAGCAACAGGAGAAGTAAAATGAAATATTTTCCAGGAGCACACAGAAGCATCATAGTAGAATGTGTGTGAGCCAGTTAATAAAAGAAAAATTCTGGTCTCCCTGGAGGCGCAACAGGTTAAGTCTCAGCCTATGAAACTATCGGCAGCCATTACAGCAAGAGTTCAGCCCCCGTCCAGGGAGCTTCCCACGTGGCACAGCAGACCTCTCCTACCTTGCCTGCTGCTCCCCTCAGCAGTGTACTTCAGTCGGTCTGCCTGTTCTGCTTCCCAATCTGTCTCTAGTGAATCCTCTCACCACCCCACACCTCTGGCCTACACCCCAGCTTGTCTGAATAAATAAATCTTAGAAAAGAAAAACTCAAAGTTTGCCATAATGAGGCATCCAAAATGGAAGAGAGTTATTCACGTAGGAGGAAAACAATCTCAACAGGACATGTGGAAAATAAGGAAGAGATGAACACGAGGTAATGTTTATGGAGACTATAATACTATTAAAATGTGTACTAACAATATCACAGAAAAGAGGCCCACAGGACTTGGAAACAAAGTTCACTAAAGATCTAAAAGCATCTGCCAAGCAATCAGCATGATAAAGTGAATGTATGTAATCAACCATACAGGGTATGATGAGGTCAGCATTCAAAGAACAGAAAATATACATAAATCTGGGTACAAAAAAAGACTGTAAGGAAAAAAAGGAAGGTAGAAAAATTAAAGACAAATAATAAAAAGGTAACTATAGAAACACATCACATGTAAAATAAACATTGTCAAAGTGAAACAAAAATTGACATATATACACTTACATATAAATATTTTTACTTAGAGCCTTCCTGGTGGTACAAGGGGTTAAGTCTTCAGCACTATGAAGCTATCAGCACCACTGCAGCACGAGTTTGATACCCAGCCAGGGAGATGACCCACATGGCACAGCAGACCTCTCCTGTCTCACCCGCTGCTCCCCTCAGCAGTGTACTTCAGTAAATCCGCCTATTCTGTTCCCCAATCTGTCTCTGGTGAATCCTCTCACCGCGACCCACACACACTTCTGGCCTACACCCCAACTCTTGTATGCATAAATAAATAAATTTTAAAATATATGTTTACTTATAAGAAATACCTCTTTCAGTGTCCTTATAAATACATGATAGTTAAAAGTGAAAGGACAGAAAGAAACATAATACATAAGCACTCATCTTAAAGAGCTGGTGACATAAATGCAAATGAAACAAAAAATAATGTATTGAATGTAAGAACTGTTACTATAACCTAGGAGGGATATTTCATAATGATATGAAGATCCATCTTCCAGGAAGGTTTAACAATTCTTCATTGAATGATTCTAAACAGTTAGCATAACATATGTAAAGAAGAAAAACTGACAGAACTAAAAGAAGAAAATGACAGATCTGCAATCAGAGTAGAAGACTAGACATTCCTTTTAATAGCTGGTAGAAAATGAAGAAAAAAGTCAATCTATATGTATATAGAGGCTGTTCATAAAATGACTAACATTATCCCACTGACTGGTTGAATGAAGTAGTTAGTATATTGAGCTCTGTTCACGATGAAGTGAATGGAAATAGTATTGGGAAATGAAAATATTACTGAGGAATAGTATTGGGGGATGAAAAGTTGTTTTATATAACTGATAGAGCTGTCTACCTCTGAAACTATGGGACTCTGTGTCTAATTATCCTCGCTGAACCATCAGTGTTAAATAGGAATAACTGTGTCATCTCCAACTTAGCAAATTCCAAGATTTCTATTGGGAAGAAAGCGTCTTGGAGATAAAGATGATATGAAAAGTCAAAATCCATGTAGCTCTGACCCCAAGACAAATATCCATCTTCCATCCAGAGCAAGGTCATCCAACAGCCTATTTTTAAAAACTAGTATAACTTTCTTCTTGCAAATCACTAACTCAGAAGAAGAAGTAAAAGTAGGCTTAGGTAAGTCATTTGTTTAACTATTGTTTTAATCAAGGAGCCTTTACTGAGCACCTGTTAAATGCCAGGGACAGCAGGGACCTCTGTGCTTCTCACAGTTCACAAACTGGTCAAAGAGAAAGTAACCACACTATGTCACTACAACATTATAAATACAATAAATGAAGTATTTACACCACCAGACACAGCAGCAGTAAGAGTAATTAAGAGTATAATTCGCTTAATTAAGGAAGGGAATCGCACGCCACCTGAAGAATGATGCATTTGGCATGTTCCAGGTTGAACAATATGGAATTGTTTAGTGATATTATGAAGATTATGATATAACGATATATACAATATATATATACAATATATACAATATTATTATATATACAATATATACAATATTATTATAAATAAGTAGGGCTATGGCCCTAGCCCTACTTAATTCTAGTACGGAGATCATAAAAGCAAAGATCACAGGAACTCAATACTGTTTTTTGTTTTTCTTTTTAAAGATGTATTTATTTATGCATGTAAGCTGGGGTGTAGGCCTGAGGTGTGGAGCGGAGAGAGGATTCACCAGAGACAAAGTGGGGAGCAGAACAGGCAGATCAACTGATGTACACTGCTGAGGGGAGAAGCAGGCGAGGCAGGAGAGGTCTGCTGCGCCATGTGGGAAGCTCCCTAGCTGGGGATCGAACTCCTGCTGCACTGGCTGCCGATAGCTTCACAGTGCTATGCTTAACCCATTACGCCACCAGGGAGGCCCTCAATATCGTTTTTATATGACTTTTCCATTGTCACCGATCAAGTATGAGCTCTGCATCCTGAGGCGAGCACAACTAGGGTCATCTCTGGGCCTTGGCTGAGGTACTGCCAAGACCAGGGCCCCTGGCCAGCCCCGCAGCTGCCTCCTCAGTCGTAACGAGTCCCTTGATTTTATAGCCAGTTTCCTCAACTTTTGTTTTCTCGTTATTCACCCTCACACTCCATTTATATCTTCTCGCTTGGAGAAAAGTCTTCTTGTAAGTTGAGTGGAGAAACTCCTTTGCTCTTCAGTAGGTTTACGGAGGCTACAAATTAGCTTTTCTTTATAGAAAAGTTGGCCTCATAATAATAACTCCCTTTATTGGGACGTCACAAGGACTTTCTCCTTTCCATGTGGTGTGGGGAGATTAATGGGAAGGGAGTCCACATAGTTGTGCTGCTGCCAGACTCCTTCACTTATCTGAAGCCAGTGTCAGAGCCGATGACGATTAATCACCTCTCCAGTCCCTGAAATAAAATCGCCATTGTGTACTTCTCGGCCCGGAGAAGGGGAAAGGGAATGGTGTGGTTTGGGGGCTCTTCTCATCGTTAATTTTCAATTAGGACTGCAAGAACCATCCCAGTTAGACTTGAACTTGGAAGGCAAGGGGGTAGAAAAAGCCCCCAAGGAAGACTAATAGGGGCCACATGGTTGGGAGGGGGATGGAATCTGGGACTTATAAACTCGTTTTTTTTTTGGAAAAGGAAAATAATAAACAATTTATAAAATTCCTCAAAGGGTGGTATAAAATATATCCAAGCTAATAGGGTGAAGTCACATAAAGGACAAAATAAAAAAGCCTTCTAAAAGTATAAATACAAATGACAAAGCCACACCTTTGCTTAGAGCTAAATTTGTGAGCCCAGCTTTCTTTACTAGTTAATATAATTGTTCCCACTTAAAACAATAATTTTATGACTGCCTCTTCCGTTCCACTGACACTCCTTTCTCGGCTGAAAGAAAACATGTTACAGTCTTTAGAGGCCTGTTCAGGAGTCTTCTGGTGTGAAATGAGCAGGCACAGAAGATCTATTCTTAAGGGGAGGGAAAAAAAGGAATCAAACTTCCTTGTTTTATCCAAGGATCAGAATAATGAAAAAATAACAATGTCTGGTGTTCTATATTCTAGAAATGACTTTTACATAAAATGTTCTTATCTCACAACATTTTATGTTGTCAGATTTATATAAACCTCATTGTTTAAGTAACTACAGAGCAAGGAGCAAAACCACATGCTCCATAGCACACGTTAAAAGTGGTAAAAGATTCTGAATTAGTCTCCTAACTCTAAATATCCACTTCACATGATATGTTTATGCTTTTGAGTCTTTAGGGGTTGACTATGGAAGCATTTGGATGGAGTTATTTATATGAATAAGCAAAGATTATTCTCATTAACACAGAAATGCCTACATATGCACACATAGCACGTCCTAGAGGATATTCGTGATTTTAGGATTGTCGTTCTCATTCAATCTCCATCCTCACTTCCTTATTTCATTCTGTTCTCCCTTGAAGAGTCATTCCTTATTATGAATATTGTGAATGGGGTAGTTCCTATATCCCACTGTTCTCCGTAGGTCAATCAGGCTTAGTCAATCACACATTCTCTAAAGAACATTGAATTTCAAATGAGCAAAGGAAAGAGTAGTCTTCCTAAAGCATAATACTATTTCTATCGTCCTTACTACATAAGTTTCAGTGCAAAATTTGAATTTTGCATTTCACCAAGTTTCTTCAGCATCCCATCAATTCAGCGAATCCTTGGTATTATTTCAATTCATTTCTTCATTATATGAGAAATCAATATGTGACTTACAATTAAATATGAGACTAAACCATGCCCTTCTACAACCTTGAATATCATGGCCTATATGCTTAAAATAAATGGAGGTGCTCTAGATAGACATCTAAAGCATTTCTTGGGACTCTGATGAGATGCTCCAATATCACAGGATGGGCCCTACTAATGTGCCAATTTTATGAGGTATTTCCTCCTTCATCTGTTTGACACAGGCTAAGTTCAGCATATATGTGTACAGAGTAATTCAAATACACAGTTAAAATTGGCTGAGTAAAGTAAAATTTCAAGGATTGAAAGATATGGAAGACATTAGTTTCATATTTGAAGATCTCAAGGTTTAAATGTACAAAATGAACAAGTCATTTCTCAGTTTGTCTTATACATATCAGATGTGAGAAACTTTGTTACTGAGCTATACTGTTCAATTTTCACATTAGTTAGAAAATCTTACCAAAAAAACTGTTATGCTTCTTTATTTTAGTCATTACTCTATGAATTATATTTTTTATTTTATGAATTACCTCTTAAAAACTTCCTCTTGATTCACTAAAAACTTGAAATGAATTCAAAGTCTAAAACAGACAAGTTTATGTGATATTTTCTACTCCAGATTTCAATTTGATCTAGGTGTCTGATTTCTAAGTAATAATTCTAACTTGGGAATTGAAAATGTCAAATTTTATGAAAAATAATCCTGTGTCTTGGAACTTTCAGTCTTATTTTCCAGGTTTGTTATTACCCTCTATATTGTTAAGTTTTTGTCACCAAATGTGCTTTTATAGTAGTATAATACCAAAGTAAAACCACTGGAGAACAGGCAATTTACATAGAAAGTATGCTACAGGAAATCCCTCATTGAGTGGCAAAAGCACGTGTTAAATTTCAAGTTTGATGAGAGTGACACTAGCTTTTATTTATAACGACAGCTGCTTATAAACTGTGGAGACAAACTAGATTAACAATTTCCGTATGCTTTTGCTCTAAAGATCATGTGACAGGAAGGACCCTGGATTTGTATATTGAAGTAGAAAATATAAATTTATTTTCCCACTGACATCTAGGGGTTAAGGGTAGAAACTGATTGGTCAAGGCACTGGATGGAGAAAAATCAGTTTGAATATGATACCAAGGCAAATTTTCATAAGGAGGATTCCTACCTCCATCCTTGGAAATACATCAATAAAGATGGAGTTTATTTACCACAAATAAATAAATTTTGAAGGACTTGCTTTAGCAAGGATTAAGTGAGATGGTGTGTTTAAAAATAGTGGAAAAGTTTGTATTTTTTTTAATTTTACTCCTAATTACAGGAAAGAAGGATAGAAGAAGTGAGGAGAGAGGAAGGAAGGGAGTGAGGGAGGGAGGGAGGGAGGGAGGGAGGAAGGAAGGAAGGAAGGAAGGAAGGAAGGAAGGAAGGAAGGAAGGGAAGATTAGTGAATAGAAAGGAAAATGAAAAGAAGGGACGAGAAAGGAAGGGAAGAAAATAAAAAGAAAGGATGTAAGTGATCAAATGCTTAAGTTCCAAGCAAGGTGCCACAAAGACTCTAAATTTTGGCTGCCTGGATCTGAATTGTGATCTGAGATCATAAACAATGTTATCAAGATCAAATAACTTGACTTCCTGGTATTTCAGCTAATCATCTGCAATAAAGAGCTAGCATGACACCTACTTCATAAAGTTGTACTAATGATTATAAACAGGAGAATAAGTAGAATCTTTAAAAATAGTGCCGGCACATCATTAGTATTGTAAGTGTTTCATGTTAAAAATAGAGTTTCCATAGCTTTGCTTGCTGCTTGGTTGATTCTGTAAAAAGTCAAAGTGGGCCCAGAACTGAATAGTGCTTCCCTGGACCCCCTCCTCACCAGTCTTCACAAACCAATAGACACAATCAATACAAATCCATCCAGGTTACTGCTTTCCTTCCAGCATCTACTCTGTCTCCCAACTTCTTTGCAAAATCTATCCTTTAGAAGTGGCATGTCCTTCATTGAAGAGCCTTGATCTTTGTTAGAGGCTAGATAGTTTCCTCTCATTCATGTGTTGAAGTCCTCACCCTTGCATTGCAGAATGTCATTTGAAAATGTGGTTATTTCAGGTATAACTAGTTGAGCTGAGCATATTTAACTATTAGGGTGGGCTCCTAATTCTATATGGTTTATAAATAAGGGAAATTTGAATGCAGATGGAGACACAAGGACTATACCATGTGAACACTGGAGTTTTGAATCACAACCCAAAGTCCATCAACGATTCCAGCAAAGCACTGGAAGCTATGGCCTCACAGACTTCAAAGAGAACCAATGATGTTCACAACTTGGTTTCAGACTTCTACCCCCAGAACTGTGAGACAATTCTTGCAGTTAAACCACTCAGATTGTAGTACTTTGTTATATAACCCTAGCAAACAAGCAACTGTCTTACCTTTCCAATGTGCTAGAGTTTATGCACATAAGAAGCTCCTTTGTGGCTGAGTATCCCCTCTGGACATGACATTGAAGCCTTGTTATGTTCCTAGGGCAGTGCTGTCTGTGCTGGAGCCTAGTTTGTGAATAGGCATTACTTTGAGTCCACCATCAGACAAGAATTGTTTCCTGAAGTCTCTTTGTTGGGAGAATAGAAGAAAGATAAGGGGATTTGCAGATTTCATTTGACTGCTCTGCCACCTGTCAAAGTGTAAACTTGAGTAAATGATGCAATATTTTCCCTCCTTTACTGATAAATGAAGATGCAAATAAATAACACACAAATGAAAAGGTCGATTTATCACATATGCAAATTGTAGATGTCTGTTGAGCGCCTCCAATAGACGTTAACACAGGTACTGGATTAAAAAAAAGATAAATATGTAAAGCAGAGCTTTGAACACTTAAAATGCAGAAGAGAGACCAGCACGTGCACACAAAATTACAGTATGCAATGCAACAGCTCTTCCCTAGAGCTGTTCCAAATTTCCTTGTAATCTCAAACGAGAAAGTTATTAACATTGTCTAGACTACGGTCAGGGAGTGAAAAAAATACTTTGCTTGGCAATTATGTGTGGTTAAGGCAAACCTTAACAAATTTCATGACATTTGAACTGAGTCTTGAATAATGAATAGTAATTTGCCAAATGCAGAAAGGGCAGGTGGGCATGGGTGCCCAGTGGGTGCATAGTCACACAAGCTTGATTCATGGAGAGTTGTCCCCATCTGTGTGGCTAAATCATGTGATGCATATTTGGGCATGTGGCAGGAGCTAAAGTTGTGACACAGATGAGGTTGCAGACTGCCAAGCTTGAAAAATGAGATTATCAAGAATAAAAAGTTGGGGAGGGGGCTCCCTGGTGGCCCAAGGGGTTAAGTCTCAGCACTATGAGACTTAGCACTATGAAGTGATCAGCAGCCACTGTAGCATGAGTTCGATCCCTGGCCAGGGAGCTTCCCACATGTCTCAGCAGACCTCTCCTGTCTCCCCATTGCTCCTCTCAGCAGTGTATTTCAGTAGATCTGCCTGTTCTGCTCCCCATTCTCTCTCTCCGGCGAATCCTCTCAACCCCCACACCTCTGTCCTACACCCCAGTTCTTGTATGCATAAATAAAAAAAAATCCTAGGTGTTAAAAAAAATCAAGAATAAAAAGTTTCTATTTTCCAAATTCAAGAAACGGAAAAACTAACACCTGTGTTCATGGTCCTAAGCTGTTATCAAAGCAGGTTTAAATCTCTCCTTTGGTAGCATCTTATCATCATTAACCTGCCTTCTACGCCAATCACCATTTAGCTTCAATAACCATGACAGTGAGAGCCTGAAAGTAAAATCAATCTTTAATCCCTCCTGTTTCTAAAGACCAGCAGATCCCTGAACTCTACACTTCCTGAAAATCTAATACAAGATCAGTTTCTTACTCG
The DNA here is from genome assembly GCA_004024925.1 of Scalopus aquaticus. Taxonomy (NCBI): domain Eukaryota; kingdom Metazoa; phylum Chordata; class Mammalia; order Eulipotyphla; family Talpidae; genus Scalopus; species Scalopus aquaticus. The sequence continues at coordinate 243,586 of PVIJ01000821.1, forward strand.
GTTGTTTGATCAGAGCCGTTGTGTCTTGTAACTACAGCTCTCACTTGCTTAGGAAACAATACATTTAGGTTTGCTTTCATGTGTCAGTGCTATTTAAGGTTTTTATCATTGTACTTCTCCACTGCCTTCATTCACTGAGACATTTAATAAGCACCAACAATATGCCAATCTCAGCTTGGACTACGGACAAACAGACTTGGTACACGGAATATAGGAGCTGACTTAAGAACACTCAATCCAGTGGAGGCATAAGTACTTGAAGGAAATATTCTGTTTCACAGAAGTACTGGAGAGTGAGCAGTTGTTGACTATCTACAGCGAGAAGTATGCTCCAAGTTCAAGAAAGGGAAAAACTAACACCTATGTTCGTGGTCCTAAGTTGTTAATAGAGCAGTTTTAAATCTCTCCTTTTGTAGCATCTTATCCTCATTAAACTGGCCTCACACAGTTTACTTTCATTAAATATCAAAAACAATGACTCGAGGTGGATATCTCATCTGTTTTCCAGACGAGAATTCATGTGTTAAAAGTCTTACCAACCTTGAGTGACGTCATCAACATGGCGGTGAAGGGACGCTAGTATCAACTCTCCCAAAAGAAAAGCTGCCTATAAAGAGACATCAGCCAAACCCAGAGAAGATTCAGTAACGCTACGTAAATCTAACACCCTCACGGGTGAGTAGAACTTGGAAAGAAGCTAAAAAGACTGATCAAGGAGA